>CATIWR010145258.1:0-37988 GCA_949677035.1 Omphalea diandra
ATATCATGTTTAGTGTTTGTATGTGTGCTAGGTTCCAATCCTCTCCTAAAGAGTCTCATTTGAATGTTGTTAAGAGGATTTTAAAATATTTACATGGCATAATTCACTTAGGGTTATGGTATCCTAGGGATTCTTCCTTTAGTCTCGTAGGATATTTGGATGCGGATTATGTAGGTAGCTTATTAGATAGAAAAAACACTTCTGAAACTTGGCAATTTATAGGTGAATGCCTAGTTTCTTGGTTTAGTAAGTTGCTTATCCATCGCAGAAGCCAAGTATGTGGATACATGTTGTTGTTGCACCCAAGTTCTTTGGATGAAACAACAATTGAAGGATTTTGGCAAAGTGATTGATCACATTCCTATTAAATGTAATAACACAAGTGTTATTAATCTCTCGAAAAATCCCATCCAACACTCTAAGAGCAAACATATAGATATTACACATCATTCATGTGCAGAAGGGTGATGTTGTGTAAGAATTTATTGACATAAATTAACAACTTGCAGATATTTTCACTAAACCTCTAAATGAAGAAAGGATGGACTTCATTAAGAGAGAATTGGGAATGCTTGATGGAGGCTCCCTAAAGTGAAAATTTTTGATCTTGTGTGATATTGCTATGTGTATTGATATTTGTTGATTTGTGATATTTATGTTTGATATAGTAAAGTGGATCACAATTTTTTCAAAATTCAATTATTTTTTCATTGCTGACTCATAATTTGCGGTCGCTATCCTTCCTTCACGGTAGCGAACTACAAGTCAATTTCACCCTGCTGTCAAACATCAATTCTCGGTCATAAAATTTCAGCTGCATTGCGAATTTTGGTCAAATTTAAATTTTTTGACCATTAAGGTGCATATTCTTGAGGAAAATTTATCTATTACTCATATTTTTTGGGATTTGCGATCACAACTCATGGATTTGCGAACACAAATTAGAGTAACTGCCTAGACATTTAAGTGATTTGACTGTTAATTGTTTCCAACTCTTCATTAATTCATTTTTAGCCATTTTTACACCCCTTCAAAGGCTATAAATACCCCTTCAATAGTGCCATCCTCACTTCCATTCCAAACATCTTCTCTCACTCAAATCTCTCTAAAATTTTCCCAAACTTTTTTCCTCTTTTGTTATGGCTCCAAAGAAGTTCTCTATAGTAGGCAAAGGCAAGGTAGTGGCTCCGCCCTCTGCAACCCCTACCCTCTATCTCATGAAGAGAGTTACTAAGGAAGAAAAAGAAAGGTACAAGTCCAACTCCTTCAAGATCATTCTCCTAAACAAGATACCTTCAACCTTTATGTTGGAAACCTTAGGTATCAACACATAAATTTGAGCTTTCCTCTCCAATTTGTGTTGGAACGAGTTTATCTTCTGAGATGAACCCAGTTACAAAAAGGTTGTGTGAGAGTTAATGTGTACCGTCCATCTAAGTCACAAAGTCGAATCTCTCGCGAGTCAATATGGGTTAGTGTTTCAGGCCTTTGGCAACCCTTTTTACATTACATTCGACCAACTATCTTCTCTTTTTAATTTACAAGTCAGAAAACACATCCCTTTTTATAATCTTCACACTTGATGTTATCTAATCCATGTTATGGTTAGAAATCTCCATAGAAACCAAACACGAACCCCACTCTTATTTGTGTAAACACATCCAATCCTTAACCCTTTAGATATTCCACCATATCATCACCTTTTTTGTAAATGCAAAAGGTGATGGTACCAAGAAAGTGTCCCAAAAAGACTTGGCATTTCTTTTCTACCTTGTCAAAAATAAACCAATCTAAACTAGTTGGTATAGATCAATTGATTCATATGAGTACCTAACCCAAGAGCCAATTTTTGCTACCTTCACACATCACTGTCATATATCGTTTCGTTGGAGCCCTTGATGAGGAAAAAGAAAAATTCCTCACCAAGAAACTTATACCTTCACAAAACTTCCTATATCTCACCTACCTTATTAACGCCAAGACTATTCATTTTGACACCTATACGTATACCCTAGGTTTGGTTAGAGAAGAGAGATGGAAACTTCACAACCTTCAAAAAGGAAGAGGCTCCATATTGAATAAGGCACAATTCCAGTCCTTCCTCCTCAATCAAAACCCATGTCCAATCTCTTACCACCATTGATCGAAAACTCGACAAGATGATGAGAATGATGAAACAAAGATTCCTATTTCTCTCACATCTTCATAGTGACATGGTGGATCTTCAAGAGAAGTTAGGGGTTCCTCCTTGTTACCTTCAAGACTGCACCAAATTTAAGATACACAATGAAGATGAAATTGAGGATGGAGATGAAGCAAAAAGAGCAACACTTGAGCAAGAGGAAGCATCTTCTAGAGATGATGATGATTCTCCAATCCTCTAGAATAGGGATCCTTTGTATTTTTCTTATTTTTGTGTTTATATTTCAAAAAATTGTGATCTCACAATTATATATATATAAAGTTATTTCTTTGCAATTCATTGTCTTATGTGATTGATGAACTTTATCTTTATGTTTTGCATTCTTATTTTGCTCCTTATGTACACTTATGATTGTTTTCACTTCCCTTTTACACCCTCTTTTTGATCTTGCCAAAGGGGGAGAGATAGTAAGAATCTAAGTTTAAGGGAAAGAAAATAATAACTTGAAAAATTTTAACATAAGTTGAAGGGGAGCATCATACAATCATACTTAAGTCTTTTCAATGGTTGAATGTCATACTTCGAAAATTTTTATCTTAAGTATTATTCATTGAAATTTTATCTTAACTTCACTCCAACTTAATATTTCTACATTATTTTCCCTTTAGATCAATCTAAGTTGTCAAAATCAAAAAAGGGGAGATTGTTGGACTAAGATGGTTAATCCTAAGTCTTAAACCTCTTTTGACCTTGACAAAGAAGATTGATCAATTTAAATGTTTCAATTAAGTGTTGTTTTGCAGTTTTTAGATAGTCTCTAAATTTAAAGTTGGATGAAGTCCATAATCTCCAAAGAAAGCAAAGTGTTTCCTAATTTGCAATCGTAACTTCACAAATTATGACCACGAACTAGACTAAGGTAGGTTGACAATTTGGACATATGAATTCGCAGTGTGTGTCACGCCTTAGTTGCGACCGCAAATTTTGAAGTAACTCAAGAGGGAATCAAGTCCACAACCACAGTATGACAAGTGTCCCAGGTGGCCGTTGGAAGACAAAAATCATGATGGCAACTTGTGGGTAGCAATCACAAATCATGAAGAAGAAGATGAACATTTTGACAGATGAATTTACGTCCTAAGCCAAGGCTTGTATGAGGAAAATTGCGATCGTTACTTTTGTGAGCAGATGAAAAACAACGACTATATTTTCCTAGTGAACCAATGGGAAAATGACATGTGGACTAGCTGTTAGACACAAACGGGGATTTTCGCCGTAAGTTTTAGCTCCCATATGGAAATTGGAAAATTTCGACTGCGAAAGAGTAGTAGCAACCGCAAATGAAGCCTGACAAACATTTAATGCATAATCTGTCTAGCATACTTTAGAGATTTGCTACCAGTTTTATTGCAACATCTCTTTGGTGGGTAGAGGCTATAAATGCCTCACCAAAGATATGTAAATGCAAGAGAATTTATTAATATGTAACCTAAACTCTTGCAATTTTGCTACTCAATCTTTTCTCTTCTTTAGGTGATTGTTTGGTATAAGCATAAACACCATTTGTAAAGGTTAAAGTGTGAGCCTGTAAAAACACTAAAAGAGAGGTTGTTGTGTGAGCCTTGAAAACACGTGTAAAGGTTGTTGTGTGAGCCTCAAAAAATACAAGTGTAAAGGTTGTTGTGTGAGCCTTGAAAACACAAGTGTAAAAGTTTGGTGTGAGCTTAGAAACACCATTGGAAGATAGTGGAACACCCAATTGCTGAGAATTGGGGAGTGGACATAAGGTCGATTATACCCGAACCACTATAAATCTTGTGTCTCCATTCTACTCATTTTCCTTCTTACCTTCTTGTCTTAATTTTTATACATCAATTCAATCTCCTCTTCTTCGTGCCTAGGGCCAACACTTCCACACATGAGATCTAAAGGCACTTTCTTATGTAGAGTCTTATTATTTCCACCTACAAATGGTAGAAAATATGTGTGATCACCTCAAACCAAAGAAGGGTTAAGATCTTAAGAAACATTTACAAGAAGGATATAAGAGTGTAATAAGAAAGTAGTTCTTTTAAATTACTTAAAGAAAGAAAATGAACAAGGAAAGTGAAAATCCCTTTAATAAGGAGATAGAGATATACATGACCATTTACATAAACATTTCTTTATATTGCCGAGTAGGGGATGCATGAATATTTACATTAGGAAGGCTTTACATAAAAGGGGAAGATAATATTGTATTTACATCATTGGGATACCTAATCATGTTCCTTGAAGAACCTCAACCCTTCATTTAGAAGAGAAATGCAAACAAAAGTGCATTCTATTTTGAGGTGTTATTGGCTCCTACGTGCGCCTATTGGTTGATATGGTTTTTGAAATTGATGGCTCCCATACACTTAATGGGCGGTTGTCATGATCCCCCATCTAATACACACAAAGGTACTAAGCTTGTGAGCGATAAACCCTTCTTACCATTTCTTAAGCCTGAATGGAGCTTAAGTCTCAAGTTTGGAGGACCTATTAATTTTTCTAAGGGTAGACCTAGTGTATGTAGTGAAGTATGGAGGCTACATGAATGCAAGTAAAACAACCAATAACAAGGTTCAAAAATGGTAAATTAAACCAAAGATTAAACATGAAGTCAATTTTGATCCCCTAGTGAAGTCTCCATTATAAGTGCCTTATTTTTTTCTCTCAAACAAGTGAAATCTTGCTTTCGACTACATACTTTTATCGATTAATGGAGGGGTCGAGAGGATGGAGGTCTTACATTAGTAAAACCCTAAGTTATGGTATGCATTTGGATCAATAAGGGATCCTTTATGCCTTATATAAGTTTGAAGCCCATTTTTACAAATAATGGTCAATAGGGGACCAAAGTCGTGTAATACATAAGATATGTGGAGTTACCACCCAACTTTGATTTGGATAAGAATATGGGTAAGGCAAAATCTAAGCCTAATCTAAGTTAAATTAAAAGTATCATTTCATCTTCACCACATCAAAGATTGGGTTCAAAAATGGGGTATGACTTGGGGAAGAGGTTAGGCACCCCAAGCTATTGAGATATCAAGATCTGAACTTCGAGCATATTTGGTTCACATTTGTCAATTTTCACCAGGTTATTAATTAGCTCAATTATGAGCCTATGCCTTTAATGTAATCAAGTTAATCAAATCAATGATTCTAAGGGGAGGGGGATCATGTATCATGGAAAAGGGTACAACGTGCATATCCATCCATCACATATCAGGAATAATCATTTCTAAGGGGAATGGGGATATATGACATAGCATAGGGTAAACATACATACCCATTAATCATATATCATGCACAATCCTCAAGGATGATCATTAAGACCATCATTCATGGTCTAGCTCAAGCAAAACTCCTACACCCAAAAGAAATGCATAAGTTAGTAACTAATAAAAAAAGGTAAGCAAAAAGAAAATAAATATAAGTGAGTAAAGTCCATAATCAATAGCATACCATTTCTCCAAAGTTAAGGTGCCTAATATATATTTCTAACTCTTTATTCACATAAATTCCAACATCACATAAAAAATATAACAATGTCAATTAAACACAAATGCAAAAATCATGAAACATTAAAGAACATAGATATGAAAAGCAAACACTTGGGAAGATTCTAATGGCCTAATGCAAAATCACTATAAAAGAGATCCTAGGGTTAATGAACCCTCTCCCTTTACCACTAACAAAAAGCATGGCATCCATAAGGATAACTAACTACCAGGAAGGTTAAAATGTTAATCAATAAGAAAGAGGTTACAAGGCCAAAGCATATATTCAATAACCTACATAGAAGTAACCATAGTCATAGTAGAGCTTTTAAAGTCCTTAGAATAGTAAATTCCTTACTTGGTCATTGCAGAAAAAGTATCAAAATAGAGCCTTAAGAATCACATTAAACTTAAAATAGAAGAACACAAAGAATTAACACAAAATAAGCCATGAAAAACATTTTAAACTCATCGAAAATTCCATTTATGGAATGAATAGGGATCCTAGGCCATTAGGCCTTTTCCTATTCTGCCAATGGAGACTTCAAATATCACAAAAAAGGGTTTAGGGAAAAAAAAGGGCTCCTCAAGTGTTTGGATAAGAACTTTTATAGTAGACCCACTATTAAGTCTTATGCAATAACTTTGTAGTCTGAGTAAATCTTTAAGTGTTGGTTATTTAAAGACTCTATTAGTTTTCTGGAATATCATGACAAAAGCCAAATTGTCTATTAAATTTGTGAGGGCTATATGGCTCAACGATCAATTCATCCTTGCATTACAAAGTCAAATAGTTAGAATAAAGGCTAATAAAATAATTAGACCATCCAAGAGGTAGGGAATGATCATTCTTGAGGACACAAGATTGATTTCGTAAAACCTTTTCTCTAGAATTAAGAACATGCTCTTTAAAAGGCATGGATTCTTGATGCTTGTCAAAATAATGTGCCATCCTTTTCCCATTATAAAGAATCATCATCGGAAAATCCAATTTGTTATTGGCGCTAAATTGTGTTCCAAACTTATCAGATAACTATCCATAAATATAATGGATTGGGAACAACATTTTATATCTTTATATGTCTATTGAAGAAGAAATAACGTGCAAGCCATGACAAATGTTAGCAAAAATATAAGGAAGGCTAAGCAAAATAAATCACCAGTGGCCATCACGCTTGCAACCTTAAATGTCTGGAGTTGTATAATTATAGTGTTTCCATGAGGAAGAACAAATGTGCATAACTAGTAAGAAATTAAAGCAGCTAAATACACTTCTTCTTATAGACTACGATACTCTATGCCAAGTGTTATGAAAGGTTTTTACCATATTTAATCACAATGTAATGATGTGCCAATAACACCAGTCGAGTTAAAAATCTTTTGAGGCTTGGTAGTTCACTTAGCATAATCTTTTTTCGGTGACTTATCATACTTGTCATTGCAGAACAAATATTGCACCTAACTCGTAATAGTCTTTAAAATTATCACCAACTTTATGGGAATGCCTATGAAATTCATGAAATATGTATGGGTAGCTACGTGGTAGAAAAGGTCGACCTTTCTCATAAACTCCTATAAGTTCTTTAATAGAGGGGATCACTTCATCACAAAATAAGCCCACAGTTGAAAGGCCACCAAGTACATTCAAGTGCCATACTGAAATGGATTCTTCAATAGTAGATATGTAAGGGGTGTTAGTTGATGGATTCTAATGTTAAAAAAAGCATTGAATCACATTAATCATCTTATTGTAAGTAAAGGAAGAGATAAACAAAGCATTGTAAATATAACTTTAGTGAGAACTTCCTTGTTCCTCGCAAAAACATCTTTAAGCCATTCCACAATAACATTTAACTTATGAAAATTCTCTATTAAATTTAAAAAAGGAAGGACAAAAAATATCTTTGGTTATGATGCATTAATGTAGCAATTATAGATTATAAGCAAATATTTCAAAAGAATGAAAAGAATAAATCAATTGTAAACTCAAATGATTGATGGTACTATTGTCAATTAGATCAAAGAATGAGCATGCGAGTGCCTTAAGGGTTTTGCAGCTGCACTCAAATGAGTAAAATCTTGTTTGTGACTCTATCCTTTTATCGGCTAGTAGAGGATCGATGGTTTTACATTGGTAAGAACTTTAAGAAGAGTCATGTAATTGGATTAATGGGGGATCCCTTAGCCTTCATGTAAGTTCGAAGAACATTTTCCTAATGGTGGCCAATAGGGGACCAAGATGAGATAATACATTGGTATCATCCCTAGGAGATGTGGAGTCACCACCCAACCTTAGTTGAGACAAGAATCTAGCCGAGACAAAAAATGAACCTAAACTAAGTCATTTAGAAGGACCATTTCATCTTTACCCCATCAAACATTGGGTTAAAATTGTGTATAGCTTGGGAAAGAGGTTAAGTACCCTTAAGCCACTTAAATATTGGGATCCGGCCTTTGGCATATTTGGTTCACTTTACGATTTTAATCAAGTTATTAATTAGTTTAGTCAATGTCACAAAGCACATTCCTAGCACAATCTAAATAATCATGTCAAATCACTAATCATCTTAAAAGGTAGGGGGATCTGTATCATGGCATATGGTGGACCCCACACATCTAAAAAGGGAATGGGGTTATGCAACATGGCATAAGAAGGAACATACATATCATAATCCACATCATGCTTCTAAAAATGGAGTGGGGATCATGCAACATAATAAAGCAGAAGTGAGCTCATTCAGTGCCTCTTAGACTTTTAGGATTTTTCTTTCAGTACGGAACACTTATAGAACATTGTTGACATTTTTGGCATAGTTGCATAGATAGTTGAGGAAATTTGAAAGCCTTATCATTTTTTAGGATACTTGTTTAAACATTAGGTTCTTTAGTTACACAAAGGAGATTATTCCTCCATTTTTTGTAAACTTTAGAATTTTTTGTTCTAATGGAAATACATGATTTTGATTCTTAGCCCAACTTGTCTTCTGAGTGTGTGATTGAATTATTTTGTCCATTTTGAATGTGTACATGCCTTCTGAAGTAGGTTCAAAATAACTCTTAAGCTCATAGTGCGAAGGGATGCTGCCCAATTTTCCTAGGAAGACTAGTTTATACATACCACTAAGTTGTATGTATAAATGACTAGTTATCTATACAAAAACTCAAGTGGGTTGTATACCTACATATAACTATTCACAATTATCAAGCACTAAGCACCTTTTCTTTCTTCTATAAACAACCACCTATAATTTTCTTTGTTAAACCCTTTATTTCCACTTTCCCAAATATGGTTGGAGCATTTTTTTTAGGTCTCTCCTATCCCAAGCTTGGTCTACTTTACCTTCAGTGAGCTTTGAGGCTTTTTGTTATCTCTCATTTATCCAGTTAGACACAAATTTCTTATGAGCAGCCTACGATATGTGCGATTTCACTGCCTATTCTTTTTATTTTAGAGTTATCAAGATTTACCTCCTACTAGAAGAATTAGGTGCCATTATTAATTGTCAAGACATGGCTATAGATAAGATTGCCTTACTATAGCTAGGTTAGCCTCATGTTTAGAAAATGATGGAGTTATTTGACTTGTGATATGATGAGGTGCCTAGGTACACACTAGGTGAGAAGAAAATTTTATCGGCCTCTTTTCTTACTCTTTACCCTTCTAGGGGTCATGCTTGAGCTGCACATGCCTGTATTATAGTGGCTATCATAATGGGTGAGTTCTTACTATGAAGAGAAGATGGGGAGATTGATTTGTAGATTTTATGCCTCTTTGAGAAAGTTGAGTTGAGGAGAACCTTTGCCTCAATGATCCTAGGTGAAAACCATTGTAAGCTTGGACAAAGTGGCCTTTAGCCTTGGCGATTCTTTCCCTAGAAAACTACTATTGCTTTAAATATGATTCTTTATGACTTGCCATGATCTTTACTCTAAGTACTTAAGCTTTGATGAAGAGAGGGGCTCTGATACTAATTTTTATCATTTAGTGCCCTAAAAGGGGGGTTGAATAGGACAATGGCAAGTAAAAACAAATAATAACAACTACAAAAATAAAGAAGAATCAAGACAACTAATTTATATAGGTTCGACACAACCTGCCTACATCCTCTCCTCTAATATTCCCACTAGAGCCTCTCACTATCTAGATAACTTACAGGTGTTATCAACTACCTTTACAATAGTAGTTTCTAGGCACTACCAAGCCATTATAAGTAGACTTTGTGGTGCTACTAAGACTATTTTCCAAAGTAGTTTACAAGTATTACCTTAAACATTTTATAGAGTATGGTTTTAGATCTCCTAACCAAAGTTTTTCTCAAATGAAATTACAACATAGAAAGTTGAGAAATAGCTCTCCCACTCAAGTAATAATTAATTCAGAATACACTCATAAGTTATGCTTCATTTGGTTAAGAGTTTTGAGAGAAGTCTGAAAGCTTGTTCTTCAAACTCTATTTTTTTAGATAGCTTTGCAAGCTTTGACAATGATCTTCTCTTGTAAGCTACATCACACTTGTTTTACCTCTTTTATTTAAAGATAGATTTCACCATAGAAATACTCACTTTTTGACCATTTTCTCTTTTTTATTTCTATTGTGAAAGGGTCCCTTTATAGGCAACGATGCATAACTAGCTAAGAAAGAAGGTTATCACTTCATGTCACTAGAGTAGACACTCAATGCCTATCAGACATTCCCATGCCCATTGTTCAGTCATAAATCAGCTGATTTTCAAATAAAATGCAACTTCAATGGTCATTGATACTATCAAAATGTCAATTGAAACTAGTTGTTAGAGAGAGATTTGCTTAGATGCTTATCTTCTAACATTCTCAATTGTTTATTCAACAACTCTTCAATGGTTGTTGGCAATTCTCAATGCCTATTGGAATTTAGTTTTAACTCCTATTAAGATATAAACAATGCCCATTGCAAATTTGTAGAAGGACGTAAAATTAATGCTCTATTTCTCAAGATTTTTAACATCACTTTAATGATTGTTGTTAAACTTCCAATGCCTATTGAAAGTTATCTCAATGACTATTGCCTTTTTAAGATTGCTTCATTAGAGGGTCCAAAGATCTAAGATCTGCCTTGGAACTTCTTCAATTCTTGTTAGTTGAATCCAACTCCCATATTGAGATCTTGAGAATTTTGCTTAAGTTAAGTCACTTCAGCCAGCACTTGTTGCTAAAATATAACACCTGTTGAGATGTTCAAATCCATGCCCATAGTAAAACTACAACACCCGTTATGAAGAGGTTTGGCACAACTTACGTATTAAGTCATCCAATAGTAATTGTGCTTTGAGAAAAACACTAGTTGAGAGGTCCATAAGAGTTTACTCATACTTAGGTGTCATTTCAATGTCTGTTAAGATCCTTCAACAACCATTGCTAAGTCATAATGCTTGTTGAAATGCTAGCAACACTTGCTGGAGTTGAATACTTAGAGTTTTCACCATAACACTTTCTCGAAACTTCTTTGTTTAGTAAATTGATCTACTTGTAAGATTTTACACTAATAACTTTGGGCAATGATTAGCTTTTTAGATATGTTTATAATCATTAAAACAAGTTTAGTTTACTATATTCCCAAGCTAGGTTCAACACTACACTCCTATAGAGAAGATGTGTTTGGTGTTGATGTTTTCCACTAAAATGTTGAGGCATTACTTGTAGGCTCACATAATTCACTTGATTTTATGAGCTGATTCAATCAAGTATATTGCATTAAGACCAACCTTCTTTAGCATGTTAACTAAGTGGGCACTTTTATTTAAACAATTTGAAATAAATTATATGCCACAAAAAGTAGTCAAAGGGCAGGCTCTTCCCAACTTCTTGGCATATCATCCAATTCCTAATGATTGGAAATTTCTAAAGATCTTCTAATAAAGAAGTTTTCTTTATTGAAACTCTATGACCTTGGACAATGTTCTTAGATGGCATCACTAGACAATCACTCATCAGCTACCTATAAGATGGAAGGTAACCTGAAACCCACAACATAAAACATAAATAAGACATTAAGCTCCTCGATTCATATTTTACCAAAGTGTGTTTTACCATCATTCTTTTGATGGAGTTTTATAACGGTGCCTTGGGGAAGGAAAAACATCAAAGGCAATGTAAGAAATACATTTAGGGATACGTGGCACTCATCAATTGAGGCCAAAACTTCATTTTTAAATCAAGAGGATGGGATAATACTAGCCTACAATCGAAAATGATTGCATGGACAATGTTGAAAGATGTTAAGAGTGTCAATTTCATGGAAACTTGACTCGCTAATCTCCTAAGCTACTTCACCCAGCAGTTGCATCATGACGATTTGATGCTTAGGGACTTGATGTTGTTTGGCCTTTTACCAAAATGTTATAGTAGACACTACTACATCTTAGCTACACTGCTTACTTTTCCAAATGGCCTGAAGCTATTCCATGTAAAGAAGTCATAAAGGAAACTATAGTGCACTTCATCTAAACAACTATTATTTATCATTATGGTATGCCTCGCTATATCATAACTAAAAATGGAAAAGGATTTTATAATAAGGAGATGGACAATATATGTAAGCACTTTGATTTCAAGCAATATTTCTCATCCATGTATAATGCACTAATTAATGGACTTATAGAAGCTTTCAACAAAACATTATGCAACATCCTCAAAAAGATTGTTAGACGATCAAAAAGGGATTGGCATGAAAGAATGGGTGAAACATTATGGGCATATCGTACTACATACCATACACCAACATAAGCCACTTCATATTTGCTGGTGTATGGTGTAGAAGTTGTTCTTCCATTACAGCGACAAATTCCATCCTTAAGAATTGTTATTCAAGAAGGACTTACAAGTGAAGATAATGTCTATCTACATCTTGAGGAATTGGAAGCTATTGAGGAAAAGTGACATGAAACACAATAAAGATTATAATGTTATTAAGCTCGATTATGTAAATCCTTCAATAACAAGTGTGACCCTAGTCATTTCAAATAGGTGTCTAGTTCTTGCAATTAGAAGACCCATAATCATGTCAAAGTGCATAAACAATAAGTTTACTTATAATTAGGATGAACCTTATGTTATTAAAGAAGTTCATTGAAATGGCGCATATATGATTATGCATATATGTTAGTTGGACCCATCAATAGCAAATTCTAGAAATGCTACTATGCTTAGACTTTTGATGTTGCTCCTGGCCCACATTAGCTAAAATTATGAATGACTATTTTTTTTTTAAAAAAAAAATGAAATGAACTACTTAATGACTTGATCCTTCTTAAGAAGGTACATAGCCAACTTAGTATTTTGCCAAGTTCAGTTACCCTAATAAAAAATAATATATTTCTTTAAGTTTGCATATATAATAAAATCCAAATCTAAGTATTATTTATCATAAGAGAAAATGTTCCATGTAAATAACAATGAAAATTCTAAATGCAAACTAAAAAAAAGACAAGATTGATGGTTGCCAATCAAGATTCTGCAAACCATTAAATTTAGCATCAAGCAACATTTAAGGCATGTTCATTAGCTTGACTTAGGACATAAGTAGCCTCAACTGAAGACCTTTCTACTTGCACTTAGGAAATCCTACTTGCTAGGTTTGACATACTATCATTGACTTTCTTTAAGGAATATTAAAGTTGTTCTTTCTTTAAAATCAAGTGCTTATGCTCCTCTTCAAACTTTAATAGTTCTATTTGTATAGAAGAATGATCATTATTAAATTAAAGCTCAATCAATAAGTCTTTTAAGCTTTTGTGCATGATGACATTTGTAGAGAAAGTTTAAAATCCAATTTTGTAAATGTTTAAACTTATTCAAAGTAGCTTGCAAATAACTTCTTTGGATTTATAGTGTCAATCTTTTGAACCTCCCAAATTTCATCTAAAGCCATATTAACCTCCTTAACTAGAGAAACAACTTTTGTTCTAGGAGTGTGAGCAACCTCTTTTACAAATCTTATTAGACCATTTTAGCCATTTGGTGTTGATACTTGAGCATAATGCCATTACTACAAAATGTGAAAATCTTAAATGATATAAGACCAGTCATAGGCTCTAAACTCTTCTCATGTTCATGAGGACTTGTTACTATAACAAGTAACTTTGAAGTCTCATCTTTTGAACAAGGAGTGTTTGCTTTCATCAATGATAATTCAGAACCTTATTCATCTAAAGCTATGACATTTATAAGGTATTCAAACATATCAGGAGCATGAACTAAAGCTTTACTTGGTACAACAACAAACTACAAAAAATGGAGTTGTAGAAGTTAACCGTTGTAAATTTGAAATAATAAAAGTAAAAAAAAAAAAGAAAGAAAAGAAAATTTACAACATTGTTAATGAAAAAGGGAAAGAAAGAGGCAATAAGGATGTCTTTAAGTTGGTCTAATGGAAGCATATCACATGCACCAACCTTGAAAAATTAATATCTTTAAGGGTCATCATTATTAATTTTTATAGGTGCCTCAAGTTTTTGGTTGAATAAGTGGAATCTTACTTACGACTCCTTAGTTTTATCAACTAATAGGGGATCGAGAGATGGGGTTCTTACATTGGTAAAACCTTAAGTTGTTGTATGTGTTTGTAACGATAGGGGGATCCTTTAGGGCTGACATAAGTTTGAAGCCAAGTTTTACAAATGGTGGTCAATGAGGGACCAAAGCACGAAAATACATTTGTGTTATCCCTAAGAGATATGGAATAACCACCTTACTTTATTCAGGATAAGAATCTGGACAAGGAAAAATTTAAACCTAAGTTATGTGAAATTAGAAGGCCTATTTCATCTTCACCACAATAAAGATTAGGTTTGGAAGTTGGGTATGGCTTGCAGAAGAGGTTATGCATCCCCAAACCACCTGAATATTAGGATTTAGCCTTCAAGCATCTTTGGTTCACTTTTGCCACTTTTACCAAGTTATCAATTAGTCCAATTAATTGCCCAAAACATTCCTCTAACGAAATCAAGTCAATCAAATCATCGATTCCAAAAAGAGGGGATCATGCATCATGGTAAAAGGTACAATATATATATATATATCACATATCATGCATAATCATCTTAAAGGGGAATGGGGACGTATGACATGGCATAGGGTAAACATGTATATCCATCCATCACACATCATGCATAATCATCTCAAAGGGGAATGGGGACAGATGACATAACATAGGGTAAACATGCATATCCATCCATTGCATATCATACATAATCATCTAGGATGGTAAATAAGACCATCATTCATGGTTCAACACAAGCAAAACACCTACACCAAAAAGAAATGCACAAGTTAGTAATTAATAACAAAGGCAAGTAAAATAAAATAAAGACAAGTGAGTAAAGCCCATAATCAACAACTTACCATTTCTCTAAAGTTAAGGTGACTAATATATGTTTTTAAGTCCTTAATCATATGTATTCTAACATCACATGAAGAATATAACAATGTCAAATAAACATAAATGCATGGATCATGAAATATGAAAAGCAAACACCCTAAAGGATTCTAATGGCCTAAGACAAAACCACTGTAAAAGAGGTCTTAAGGTTGATCAACCCTCTCCCTTTATTGTGCATAAAGAGCATGACATTTGCAAGCATTACTGACCACCAAGAAGATTATAATGTTCATCAACAAGAAAGGGGTTACAAGGCCACAACATATATTCAATAACGTATATAAAAATATCCATAGTCATAGTAGAGTTCTCAAGGTCTTTGGAATAGTAAATTCCTCACTTGGTCATTGCTTAAAAAGTATCAAAATATAACCTTGAGGATCACATCAAGCTCAAAATAGAAGAGTACAATGTATTAGCATAAAATGAGCCATGAAAACTATTCTAAACTCATTTAAAATTCAATTTGTAGAATGAATAGGGATTCTAGTCCTTTAAGACTTCTTTTATTATATAATGGAGACTTCAAACATCATAAAAAAGGATTTAGAAAAGAAGAAATCCAGGTCAGAAAAAGAAAGTTTTTTTAAGCTGTGTCCTAGACTAATGAGAATGTATAACCCACTTTGAGAGTTGCTCAACTTAACACAAAGGGCTATACAAATTACATGAAGTCTGTACAACTTACCATTTCTAGTTTTTAAAAATAGAAAAAGATAAAAAAAAAAAAAAAGAAAGGAAAGGGAGAGGGAGAAAGGTCTCTTGGATGCCTTTTAATGATTATATTGCACTTAGAGGCTCACCATTTGATTCTTATCCTCCCAAATGCTTCGACATGCTTATGGAATACAAAGGTAAGGTCTTGTTCTACCTTGGAAATAGTTAGAATGAATTAAGGTTTTGATTTTTTGAATTAAGTGTGATACATGAAGAGATTTCAGTAGTGTTTTGCTAAGGTCTTCCATGCCTCCTTCCTACTTTAAGATATAGGGCATTCATAGGAAAACAAAGGTTGCACTAAAGCCTAGAATGGTTATCATTATATTTTATTCATGTCTAATCATGGAATAGACTATGGAGATTATAAAATTAGGGGTTGTAAGTAGGTTATACAATCAAGTGTGGGGTTGTACAACATTTATACTTGGTCGTATAACATTGTGGTTTAAGGGGGGACCAGTTCCAAAACATTCCTAGGTTTAGTGTTTAAGACATAGTTATGCAACTAAGGCAGGCTATACAGCTAAGCTTAATGGACTATGCAACCTTCAAAAAAAGGCCTAGCAGCTCATGGGCTTAGGTTTTATAGGCTAGAGCTTGGTTTTTTTTAGGTTTACTCTAAAGTTTACCAAGGCCTTATCCTTCATCCCTTTGTAATTACCTTTGTATTATATGGAATTATCTTAGTGATTTCAATCATTGGGCTTGCATCCTAAGGCTTAAAATTTAGTGCTCACAGTTTACCCCTTACTTTGTGGGGCTTGGAAAACAACATTTAAGAAATGACTGTTTGAACAAGACTTAATAGTGCAATGTAACGAATGCAAACATTAGTAATGATACTAAAGGATACAATTCTTTAGTAGCTATTCAAACAGGTAGTATAGGTTATTCTGATAGCTTTCTAATAGGTATAATGTGCTTAGTGTGCCTCCAACAACTCCTAAGTAGGTACTAAGAGTTTTAACAGCTCTCTAATAGGTGTTGAATACATTTTGGTAGCTTTATAGTAGGTACTAAGGTATTCTTATGTTTCCATAAGCTTTTAGTAGGTACTAAATGTTTTAATAGCTCTCTAGTAGGTACTACATATATTTCAGTAGCTTTTTAATAGATACTAGGGTGTTGTTATATTTCTAGTAGCTTTGAAGTAGATATTGATTGTTTTAGCAGATCTCTAGTAGGTACTGAATATGTTTTATGTATCTCATATGTTTGCAGTTATCTTCTCATAGCTACTAATGTTCTTGGGTCTATTGCAAGACTCCCAACCCTTCTAGTTAGTGGTTTTTGATTGAGGATGTCGTTTGGGGTTGATCTAACGTCATGCGTGCTTTTTAAGTCTATTATGGTTTTCACCCATATTACTTTAAACTTTCGTTGCCCCATATAAGTGATTTTATTCTATCATAGCCCTTCTAGCCATCTCAAAGATTTATTTATAAGGAATGGGCATGAGCCTATATTCTATGGATATTGCTTCTAAGGGGCATGAACTATTTGAAGAAATCCTTTTGGCATTTTTGAGAGGATATTGTCACTTAAGGGTATTTTGGTAATTTATCTAGTAATTTAGGTGATCGGATGGGCCTTTCGAACCTTGGTAGGGTTAAGAGTATATTGGTAATTTTCCTTTAAAAGGTACCATTTTTGCCTTCATTTTATTCAGCCCATTCTTTTAGTGGGTTGTACAAACAAACAAGTTATCTATACAACTAACTTGATAGGACCATTTTCAAAATACGAAAGGTAGTCTATACAAACTACCATTATTTGTACAGACCATCTCCCTTATATAAGGTGGGCAAATAGACCCAAGCCCATTTGCGCTATCACTTTCCTTGTCTATACTTTTCTCATTAAGCTTTTCTATAGACTTAGATTTTTTAGGTTTCCCTTTGCTCTTAGACCTCTGTGATGGTTGGTTTTGTTGACGATAATATGTTTGATATCACTGAGGAGATCTTCAGCAAGAAGGCTGCTGTGTACGATGCTCTGGGGAAACTGTGCTTGTAGAGGGGTTTTCATGAGGATGAGCTCCTTGGCAAATGTGACCCTAAAGATCATCCCAGTAGGCTTTCCACCTTATGGCGACACACCACTGCGAGCATAGTTGCATAATTTATATCCTACCTAACAAGAGCTGCATCGGGAATGGTAGGTGTTCTTTCCTTTCTCCCCTTTTTATTTTATTACTATTTATTCTTTAAATCTTTTTTTGTCTTTCTTCTTGAATACTGTAGATTTTAGGTACTACCATGAAATTTTGTTTTTGTATACGAACATTAGGTTAGCTTTTAGAAATATTTAAGGGTTATTTTTTTTTATGGAATTTCTATTGTCTACTTACCAGCTTGATTTATTACCTCGATTTTGCATGCATTTATTTTTTAGCAGTCTATACTAAAACTAGTGAAATTAATTCATGGAATAATCTATGGTGTACTAAAATACATACCTGGAATAAATAAATAACTTATAAATAAATTATTTATTTATTTCATAAGGATTTTGTTATTGATTATGGCTAAATTGTTGATAGATTTGCAGGATTGTCGGGTTAGCTTTAAAAAAATTGCTTTTCATAATCTTTATAGAACTTCAAGATAACCTTTCATCACTTGAGCTAATTACCTTTTGCCTTAGGATTTTCCTTCAATTCATTTGACTAGCTGCAAGCCATAAAACATGCAACATGTTATTTTACCCAGTGAATTAAATATTTACTTATCTTGGATTATTGATTTGTTTCCTTCTCTAGATCTCCATTTGATCTCGACAAGCATGCCTATGCTTTAATTTATTATTTTTCCTTATCCTTCTCATTTTTTGTTCTGTTAACCTTGAATATCTATTGTTTTTTGTTTCCTTCTTCATTTTATTCTTTCCTTTCTTTTCAAGGTGATATTTCCTACCAAAAGGGAGGCAAGGCGATGGGCTGAGCTAGGACATTTCTTCAAGTGTTGCACCCTTGAGTCATGGCCTACTTTGAGGGATGAGTCTTATGCCTTTCCTTCAAACATTATCAGAGAAGGCTTTGAGGATCAACTTGATGATGATCTAAGTCCTGCTAAAGCATTAGATGGATACCACTTCTCTAGTACACACAAGTCGATACTCTAGAGGGGATTACATCTTTTGGCTTCTTGGTTGCATTCCTAGACTAAGGGGAGCCACTTTTTTGAATAGTCTAACATATAGGTTGGTGCATTTGCAATGATTGATAATAGCCTAGAGGAGGTGGTGGAATAGCAATCTCATCGCTTCGTATTTTATGCTTTATCAAGGATTGTGTTTGAGGGCCTTGGAGATGTGGTGGAAATCTACCTAATGCTGGTCCTAGAGGACTTAAGACTCTTTTATCACTTTGATCTAGGGACCCAACTGGCCCACTTATATCAATACTTAAATTTATGATGTCAAGGCCAATCTTATATTTGTGGTGCTTAGTGCTTGTTGGGAGTATTGCTTGCCTTCCTTTATATTTGTATTCCCTTTTATTAGTCTTGAATTGATGTTAAGCTTGTTGATAGGCTTGGGTCATCGAGTTTAGTTTACTGGCATGATGAACATGGATGGTGTCTATCCTCCCTTTGTGAAGAACTATGTGCCTTAGCAGGAGTCTTCTGTGGATGGTAGGCGTGATTGTTTGAATGCTTTCACCCTCAATCAAGTATTATTATACTGCAAAAGGATAACCTTACATTAATTTTTGGTCATTTATTTGTTCTTCCCTGACCTTATACTTTTAGTGGTTGTTTATTCTTATTAAAGCTACACCTAGACTAGAGAGTACCTACATAAGCCTAGTCATAGGAGGTAGCAAAAGTTGAGGGCCATTCATATAAATGGCATTTGATGTATGGACCCTTGCTTTATGAGTGTTACTTTAGCAAAAGGATCCTTTTGTGGTGAGAGAAGTTGGACACTCGGGCCATTCCTCAATGCATGCCTTCAAACATGTTTTGGGCAATGGATCTTAGTAAGTAAATAAAGGCGAAGATCCAAGTAGCCATGCCATTGGTGCCCATGAAACAATTGGTTTCATACTAAGTTCCCTATCAGAATTGGATGATGGGAGCTTTGGTTGGATGATTCTACTAACTGGAGTAGCCATCCAAGCATTCTTGCTACATAAATGAATGGACAGTTCTTCATTACAGGCCCTAAGGGACCATTGCACAATATGACTAAAGGCTATCAAAGCACGCTCCTACTACTCAAGGTCTTAAGAGGGCCCATGCCTCTCTAGAAGACTGGAGCCTAATGTGGTGGGTGAGCTCGATCTTATGCCTAATAGCATAGTCGAGTTTAGCATGACATCATTGACTAGATCAATGATGTCTTTGTAGTTCACCTAATCAACTTACACCTTCAGGCTGGTCAAGACCACTCACATGAGTATCTTTTACTTGTATTATTTATTGTCATTAGAATTTTATTACCATAATGTCCTTTTACTCTCGCAAATCCGCCATATCTAATTTGAGGTTATGGTGGACCTAATCATCACTTTAAAGAGGGTTGTGACTCAATAGACCTAATTAATGTAGGTTAGTAGTAAAACCAATAATAAAATGAATGAAAAGATGTATGCATACTTATAATTGTGTGTGTGATTGGCATCCTAACCCTCGTGTTCTATAAGAGATGGTACAACGCTTTACCTAAGAGCTCAAAGACATAGAGAAATGACTAGTAGTGGCAGAGGTGCATATAGAGAGCATGACTAAAATAATGGTAGGAGACTCCAAGGAGTATGTAAAGACAGATGGGGAGGGTGATGATGAGGCAACACCTTTAAAGAGTAGAGGAAATTGAGCTCACCAAGGCTTTATGATTTTTCCTTATAGTCTAGTACTTTTTTGGATTTTATTGATTTTTTTACGTAATCATATAGTTATGTCTAGAATTTTGAAAGCCACAATGCTTTTTTGGATGTTTGCTTTACTAGTAAGACCTTTTAGGACATATTGAGGTGATGATGCTTCAATTTTGTTGAACCAAAGAATATTGCATTTATGAACATTAGGTTTTGATTCAAACCTAATTTTGTCTTTGAATATATGATTGTGTTACTTCACCTCCCTCTTTCTCATGTATATATGTTTTGAAATAGGTACAAATAGTCTTTAATCTCAAAATGCAAAGGAAGTGTTGTCTAATTTCCCCTAAGCAAAGTAGTTTGTACAAACCCATAAAGTTGTTTGCATAAACTACTAGTTGTCTAAACAAAGATGTTTAATAGGTTGTATAGCCTTATAACATTGTTTACAATTGTCAAGCACTAATAAATTTTTTCTTTTCCTATAAATTCCAATCCACAATTTTCCTTTTCAAACTCCTTATTTTTAGCCTTTCAACCTCCTTATTTTTATGCTTTCAACCATGGCTAGAGCATTTTTAAGGTCCCTCCCATCCCAAGTATGATTTGATCTACCTTGGCCGGGTTTTGAGGCTTTTTACTACCTCTCATCTATTAGCTTAGACACAAAATTCTTATAGGTAACATACAATTTGTAGGATTCTCCCACCCGTTTCTTCCACTTCAAAGATGTTGAGGTTTGCCCCTTGCTAGAAGAATTTGGTGCCATTCTCGACTATCGAGTCATGTCTATGGATGGGATTACTTTACCATAGTCAAGTTATCCACATATCCAGAAGATGATGAAGTTGTTTAACATAGACTATGATGAGGTACCTAGGTACACATTAGGTAAGGAGAAAATCCTCATGGCTACTTTCCTTACTGTTTACCTTTTAAGGGTGATGCTCGGGCAACTTAGGCTCGCATCGTAGCAACTACTCGAATGAGTAAGTTTTTACTATAGAGATAAGATGGGGAGATTGATCTGCAAATCCTACCCCTCCTCAAGGAAGCTGAGTTGGGGAAAACTCATATCTCGATGATCTTAGGTAAGACTATTATGGGCTTGGATAAAGTGGTCCTTGGCCTTAATGATTCCTTCTCTAATAACCCATTGCTACTTTAAGTATAAATTTTCAGCATAACCGATTATTCTTGCCATTTTATTTACTATTATCATTATTATTATTATTCGTTATTAATTTTTATTTTTATCCCTCAAAATTTTGTTTGGACTGCCCTTACGAATTTTTAATCGCCACTCTCTCGCCTTTTACTTTATATACATCTTATTCATACATACATACCTATACATATACATACATACATATATATATATATATATATACACACACACACACACACACACACACACACACACACATATATATATATATATATACATACATACATATATATATATATATACCTATACATATACATACATATATATATACACACACAGAGATATATATATATATATATATATATATATATATATTGCCTAAGCCACTCTTTCAGGTTTTCGACTTAACAAACCATTTTTACTTTTCTCGCATTCTCACACGAAGTACCTCTTTAGCCTATCTAGGCTTACTGGCTATGTAAACTCATTCCCACCTGCATTTGATAATTTCAGTGCATCACCTAAATAAATTTGTTTGACTAGATAGAGACCTTTCCAATTTGGCTTGAATTTCCCTCATGGATCTTAAATTTATGGTTGGAATACCTTTAGCACCAAATTGCCAACCTTTATCATACTTGGCTTAACTTTCTTGCTAAATGTTTAGGCCATTCTAGGATGGTACAACTAGATGTGTTATAGAGCCATCAATTGTTTTTCATCTAGCATGGCTAACGACTCAAATATATTTATCACCTATTGGTACTCGATAATTTTTTATTTAATTAACACTAGTAGGACTTCACGTTCACCTCAATTGACAATACTGCTTCCATCCCTTATACAATAGAGTATGGCATCATTCCTATTAACGTTCTTATCATGGTCCAGTATGCCTACAATGCAAATGATAACTTTTCAGATCAATCCTTAAAAGTCTTGAACATTTTAGCGAGGATGGTTTTAATATTCTTATTTGTTGGCTCAACTACCCTATTAGCTTGTGGCCTGTATATGGTGATGACTTCTATTGGGCTACCCTATGCTTTTTGAATATTAGACTGACATTAACCTAAACATGGATGTCGTTGTTTGTAATAATGTGGTGTGGTACCTTATATCAATAGATGAGATTCTCCTTGATAAATTATGCCATTTGCTTTGCCCCTAACTTGTTGAAAGCTTCGGCCACCATCTATTTTGTGAAATAGTCCACTGCCACCATAATGTACTTATGACTCCTTGTATAGGCTAGCCTGATTTCCCTAGTTATGTTAATACTCCAAGTCACGAATGGCCAAGTTGAATTCAAATTCTATGATTCGATTGGTGGAAAATGACTAAGGCTATCATAAACTCGGTATTTACAAGAACTTTGAACCATCTAAACATAATCCTGCTGTGAGCACCTTAAATTTTGCAGTTGCCATGAACGAGTGGAATCTTACTTACAACTCTAACCTTTATTGATCATCGAGGGATCAAGAGAACAGTGGTCATATGTTGGTAATAAGCTCTAGTCATGGCATGAGATTTGGATCAACAAGGGGATCGTTGAGGCCTCATGTAAGATAAAAGCCCCTTTTCTAAAGTGGTTGTCAATGGGGGACCTAGGCAGAAAAATACATTGGTAGCATCCCTAGTTGAAATGTGGAGTCACCACCCAAATTTGGTTAGGATAAGAATCTAGGCAAGGACAAATTCTGAGCCTACCTAAGTCATTTAGAAGGCCCAATCCATCTTCACCCCATCAGATATTGGGTTTGGGAGTTGGGTACGACGTAGGAAAGAGGTTAGGCACGCCCAAGTCATCCGAATGTAGGGATCCAACCTTTGAGTAATCAATGGTTAATTCTTATATCTTGCATTTATTAATTAATTTCACTTTTATCCACCTAGGCATATTCATCTAATCAAGCCATTAACCATAATAATAAAGTATGCAATGCATGAATGATATGCATCATGTAAAGAAGCAATAAATAATATATATAAGGTGGTGGTGGAGAATACACATTCAAATGGTAGGATTTTCATGCAATGAACTTCAATAAAAAAAAACATGCATTAATTAGCTTTTTTAACCTATAAAAAATGAGCATAAATTGATCCATGAAACATAAGTCAAATGGGAAGAAAATAAACCCTAAATCTGCTCAAAATGACAAGAACTAAAGAGAGGCAAATAAAGTCCAAAGTAACCATCTTACCACATCTCCTAAAGTCAAAGTATCCTAACACACATTCTAAGTGCATGATAACACATTCAATAATCATAAATTCGAATACAACATAATATAACATGATCAGAATGCATAAATCATAAAATGCTTGAAACCTTAAACATGAGATGAAAAGCACTATAGAGGACATCACATGGCCTAAGGTAATAATTACCACAAAAAGAGAGATCCTAGGGTTGATAAACCCTCCCTTTTATTACTCATAAAGAGCTTGGGCATCCAAGAACATTGCTAACCATGGAAAAGTTTATAATGTAAATCAAAGAAAGAATAAAAGGGCTAAGGTACTATTCATATGTTTCCAACATAAGCAAAACCATAAAAAGAAGACTCTCAAGATCCTAAGAGTGGTTAACCCTCACTTAGTCACTATCAAAAGAGATCCAAACAAAACTGAAAACCAGCGTTGAGTCCATATTAGAGATCATAAACATTATGATAGAAAGAACTATGAAAACCATTGCAAAATCCATCAAAACTCCATTTTAAAGTGAATATGGGCCCTTGAATATCTAGCCTTACCCTGTTCTACTACTAGAGTGATAAAAAAAACATAAAAGAAGACCTTAGATATCATAAATCTAGATGAGAAGAAAAGAGGTTGCATAAGACTGTGACAAGAAATTAGGGTTGTATAACCCAAAATGATGGGTTGCACAACCTATACAAAGGTTGTACAACCCTTAAATCTTGGATTTTTAAAAACAAAGAAAGAAAAAAGAAGGGAAAGAAGAAAAGGGGATGAGAGGGGTCTTAGATGCCTTTGTATGTTTCTGTGCCCTCAAAGGTTCATAAGGTATTCAATATCCTCCAAAATTGCTTAAGGATTGCATAAAAGTGAAGAGTAAATACCTAATTCTACTTTAAAATGTGTTAGGGTGAGGTAGGGTTTAGGTTTCCTATGTTTGAGGAGTAATTCTAGGAGAGTAACCTTAGGGTTTCCAAGCCTCCCCTCCCTCTTCAAAATATAGGGTATTTATAAAAAGAGAAGGATGCACTAAAGCTAGAAATGGTTATGGTTGTACCATGTTCACATCCAATTATAGAGAAAAAGGTGAATCTTCTAAAATTAGGGTTTGCATGTGGGTTGTAGAACTAAGAATAGGTTATAAATCCCTGTGTTAGGGTTGTGCAACCTTCCGTTTTAAGAGGGGACCAGTTCTAGAAGTTTATTTAGGCTAGAATTTTAAGAAGGTTATACAACCTTAGGAAAGGTTCTACAACCTTTCATTGAGGGTTGCATAGCCCAGTTTGATAGGTTGTAAACCTGGTTGGCAGCCCTAGACTCTTTGGTCTTATGCTCAGGCTTGGTCTTTGGACTTCTCTAGGGCTTTCTAAGGTCTTTTATCCTTTACATTGTGTGATTCCCTTTGCATTTTTGAGATTTGGTTAAGTGATTTTCATTATTGGCCTTGCATCTTAAGACCTAAAATCTAATGCTAACACCTGCTCCATAGTGGTCCAGTAATAACCCATTCTCAAAATTTTTGTTTGCTAAAATCTAACCATTTATATAGGGGCTATAAATCCCCACATGTACTTCATTCATAACCCTACTTATTTCTCTATTCGTCGGGCATCTCAAGTGGATCCAGTCTAGCATTCTTTTGTACACCACATTGTTGTGGACTATAAATTTTGACGCTAATTTTTGAATCACCTCATTATCTCTCATTTTGATCCCCTCAGGGTACTTACCATCTTCTAAATACCTCTACACATTATAAACCAAGGGTAAATCTCTATCGACACTTGCACCACCTTTCTATTGACTTGGCACGACATCGTGGATGTGATTGTGATAAGAGGCTTCAATGGCATTGCCTTCGATCTTTCCCAAACAAAACCGAAGGTTGCTAAAACATCAATCGTTGCATCTCTTCCCATGATAGATGATGGAATATGACCTTTGAAAAATATGCACCATCCTTTTTAAATGCTCTAAGTATAGGCTCAACCATTCTTGCTTTAATTCATACTTGTTTGTCACCTGATAGATAACCAATAATGAATCCCTAAACATTTCAATGGTCTTAACCCTGATCTGCATCAAAAGCTCCAGCCCAAATGTACAAAATTTATAGTCGACCATGTTATTGGATACCTTAACGTCTCACTTCTTTGCCACAAGAAATACCTCTCTTTTCAATGATATCAAAATCATACCCATAGCTGCTCATTTCTTATTTACCGCCCCATCAAAATACATTCTCTAATCCAAAGGCTCGACTACACTTAATCATTAATTAGCGAATTGAGGAAGTTTCGATTCTCCTTCTTCAAGAGGTTATTATGCCAAATACTCGACAACTACCCTACCTTTTATCATATTTCTAGTCACATGCTTGATATTCAACTCAATCAATAGCATCAACCACTTTGCTAATTTTCCAATCAGAGAAGGGGCTTCGTGTGGGTATTTGACAGGGCCAAGCTTCGAGACCACCTCTATGGAGTATGATTGAAAATAATGCCTTAATTTCTTTATGGCCTATAACAATACTAAACAAGTCATCTCTATTTGGCTATACTTTCCTTCATTTAATACTAGTTTCTTGCTAAGATAGTGCAGGATGTGTTGATCTTTATTTCATCCTTTTGAGCTAACATCATCCCCATGGAATTTTTTTATATTATCAAATACAAGATTAATGACTTCCCAAGCTTCAAGTGCTTTTATTACTAGCGGATTGGTCAAATATTCCTCCATCCTTTGAAAAGCCTTTTGGTGTTGTTCATTCCACTTCATCGGCTGATCCTTTCTTAACAATTTGAATATCCCCTCACAGATAAAGTAAGTCTTTCTATTAACCTGTTGATGTATTAAAAATGACTTAAAAATTCTTAAATTTCCTTCTCTATCATAGGTGCAAACATGTCTTAATTGGCCTTTACCATGTTTGGATATACTTTAACACCTTTCTCACTTACCATATGCCCAATAACATACCTAAGATAACCCTGAACACACATTTCTTAGGATTCAACCTCAAGTTATACTTATCCACCCTATTCAAGAATTTATCTAAAGCCTTATAGTGTCCTTCCATTGTCTTTGACTTTACCATCATATCATTGAGATAAACCTCCACCTCTTTATGGATTAAGTCATGAAATAAAGCAGTTGTCATCCATTGGTACATTGTCCCCACATTCTTCAATCCAAATGGTGTCACCTTATAGTAGTATGTTCCCTATTCTGTGATAAAGGTCATCTTCACCTTGTCTATGATAGCCTTAAGGATCTGATTATCTCCAGAGAACCCATCAATGAAGGAATACATTACATAAATTGCAATACTATCTACTAACATATCAATATGAGGAAAAGGAAAGTCATCTTTTGGGTAACCCTTATAGAAATCCTTATAATCTACACACATCCTTACCCTTCCATCTTTCATTTATACTAGGACTATATTTATCTAGCCATTCAAGATAATTAACTATCTGTAAAAATTTGGCATTCAATTACTTCGCCGCTTCTTTTTTAACTAACTGAGCCTACTCAGGTCTCATCCTCTAATGTTTATGCTTTACTGATTTCATATACAAGTATGTTAAAATTTTATGTTTTGTGATTGCTTATTTACTCTCGGTATATCCTTATACATCTAAGCAAAGACTTTCTAAGTAGATGTTCAAATTTCCTCCACTCATTTGATATGACATCACTATCAATGAGCAAGATTTTTAGATTTTCTTGTGTGCTAAGATTAAATGTAGTGATGTGCATATACTTAATGTTAAATATGCTCATGAAATGTTGCATGCCATACATGCTACCATTGGGAAACACATCACATAAGTAAGCAAATTCATCATTCATTGCCTTAACTTAGAAATACATCATTGTCCTTAAAGAGACTAGAAATAAGAACATCAGTGGTATCATGGAAAACAACTTCATCTAATGGGTTGGCAAGAGTTTCATCTATTAAAGTTTTCTCTTCTCCTTCTTTCTTTTTGTTCGTTGCAGCATTAGGACCACCCCTCTGTTTAGAGCTCATCTATTTCCAATCCTTTGCACTAGTCACAACTTTCACCACCTCTTCAAAGTCTCACTCTATCTAGCTATCCTTTAGTTTGATATTCATAAAATTTTCTCAGAAAGCCACCCCTTCTAAATCTGTGTGTCTAGTGCCTAAGGCCTATCCCTAAATCATCTCCCCATCACCTACTTCATTAATGGAATTCACAATCACGTTCTCAATATCTACCAGAGTCAACTCAATGTATGTGTCTTGAAAGAATTTGCATATTTTAGTATATCCCCATTCTAAATCTATCCTGGTCACTTTATCAACCATCCTCTTTATAAAATCCTCACTATAGTTAAGAAGTGTTGTTCTAAACTATATTGTTCTCTCTCTTCCTTTGAGAGCTTCTTCTTATCATCTTATGGCATTGAGGACAATGATGAATTTAAGTTTGGGGGAATTAGGGATTTCATGTACTTAATTTACGCTTTGAATGTTAAAATTTGATCATTTAGATGATTAAGGAATTATTTTGAAGTCTAAAGTTGAATAATCAATAAAGAATATGATAACTAGTTTGAATCAATTGAGCTAAATTTGTTTATGATAATGATTTGATTTTGGTTAATATGTTTGATTTATAGTTAATTATCACAAAGCAACAATTTGAGCACACGTTGCTAAAATATGGATTTGAAAATTGAAAGTGATAATTATGCATGAATTAGTTGAGTGGATACTTCTGCACATGTTATAACTTGCTAAACCATCTTTTGAGGTGAAATCTTATAACTTGTCAACTTCATGGAAATGATTAAGGCATTCTTTGATTGCCTTATTATTCCCCATCCATACCTTTCCATGCATTATCCCTTATTACCCCCTTTAAACCTTAATAAATACTCCTTGTGAAAATTAATAGCCTTTCATTCTTTAACCCATAACCCTTATTACAATCATATCACGTAAATGATTTTTTACCTTCCTTTTTCAAGAGAAAAAAGTTATGATATGGTTATATAATGATATGTTATGTGTTAGGTCATCCATGAGCACATTTGAAGAATTTACAAAAAAGGCTCACTTGTTATATTTTGCACCATAAAGATCAATTCAATTTTGGGGCTTGGCAAATTGATATTTTGCTTACATATATAGAATTCACTCTTATCATTCCAAAAAAAAAAAAAAAAGAGAGAACAAAGAAAAATAAAAGAATTATGAAAAAAATGAAACATGATGAGAAAATGAATGAAATAGCAAAAGAAAGAAAAGGAAAAAGCAAGCCACCAAGGGGAAACAAAACAAAGGGCTATTACAGATGGGCATTGCACATAGAATGTTTCATCATACTTCACACCATTATTATATCTAATATCTTAGACAAATTCTCTTATTTTGGATGACCACTTTTTGATAGTCTTAACCCTAGCCTTACATTACAAGCCTAAAAGACCTTATGATCTTTAGGATCCTAAGTTCTATGTTAGAGGAGAAAGGTGGAATAGTCTTGCCCATGGCCATGTGTGACTTCTAAGAAGTCAAAGTCGAATCTTGCTTGGGTTATGTTTGACTAGAAATTAAAATTTGAATGAAATATATTGCCAAGATGCACACATACTCTATTGTGTTAATTGATTATAAATAAAGCATGTTAGTTAGGAACTTGTTGTTATTGTAAGTTTATTTATTTAATTGATGAAAATTTTGGTTACCGTTGAGCTAAAGTTCTACTTAAGACCTTGGAACATGTTCTTTATCATATGATATATTAGATTTCACTAGGATTGGTTCTTGCTTGAGGACAAGTGAGAGGTTAAGTTTAGGGGAATTTGTTTGGAGCATAATGTAACATCCCTATCCACATTCATTGGTATTTTGATATGAACATATTCATTGCATAAATAATGTGAAATCCTACATGAACATATGTAATTAATAAATGATCATTAAGATATGTGAATTGGATAAGCACGATGATGACACTTGCACCATTGCATTTATGACACTTGAACATATATGTAATGTTTGTATAGTTGCATGAAAAATTATCTTATGTTGTGTGCATGTTATATCATCATAAATAATGGTGTTCTAGAGCTTATTTAAAAGTATAAGGAGCATATGGTGATTAGGAGATGGATGGAGGTGATGAAGGAGTGAATAAGAGGGACTAAAAGAGGAAAAGTGAACTTTCAACCAATGTTAATGAGACACCATAATTCTATCTTATTAGAATTGGTTTACATATTGAATTTTTGTTCCTTTAGGAATAGAATATAGAGGAAAAAATGTTAGGGGCAGTGGAAGAAAGAGAGAGCTAAGGAAGAAAGAAAGAAAGGATGAAGAACAAGAAGAACAAGAACAAGAAGAAGAAGAAGAAGGAGATGAGAGAGGAGTGAGATGCCTAGGAAGGAATCCTAAGCTTTCTGGTTCTAGGAAAACATGTAAATTAATTTATCTTCTTCCCACATGAAATTACTCCCTCATGATATGTTAATCATGCTAGTTAGTAAGAATTATAGAGTATTTAAGGTAAACCTCATGTATTGAAGTTGAAGCTCAAAAGAAATAGAGCTGATTGTATTGGTTTTATTGTTAGAGTAGCTTGTTGCACCCACAATTTCATAACCCTAGAAGAGAAATTAGGGAAAGTGCAAAATATGAAAGTTGGAGATTTATTCCCCTTCTAAATGCATAAAATATTTTTGCTTTATTTGGTGTGTGTGAGGAGATATGGCTCCATCATTAGTGCTGGTTCACAACCAACCAAAATCTCCTCAATCTTTCTGTTTTCATATATTTTGATGATATTATGTGCTGATTTAGATAAAGTACAAAACATGAAATGTGTAGGGTTATATCCCTTATAAATATTTATAAAGAAGTTTTGTTTGAATTTTTGTGTGGAAAGAGATATAGCTCATTGATTTTGACTGACCCTGAACTCGATGAAACCTCATATGTCTCTTAATTCTATTTTTCAAGAATTTGATGGACATAAATTTAGAATTTGATGATGTGCCAAACTTGAAAGTTGTATATATATGTCTGATCTATTTTATTGTGAAATATTTTTGCCAAATTTAACATGGTTGATGAGATATTGCATTTTCATCATGACTGATTTTCAACATGTTTTTAACATGCTCACCCTGAGATTGGTCATTTGTTTTGTTGACTTTATATGTTGAATTAGATAATGAGTAAAACATGAAAAATGTTCCTTTATGTGTTTTGTAACTTCTGGTAAATTATTTTTGCAATTATTGTTTGTATAATTTTAGATATGCCCAAGATTGTAAAACCTACTCATATTAAGATGACATTGAAATAGGGAAAAATTTAAAAATTCACCACATTTTCTATATGTCTTATATTGACTTGAAAATTTGACAATATTATATCATTATATGTCTAGTATATTTTTAAAAAAGAATAAAGTTACTTGGATAAGCATATCTAGAGTTATTACTATGAGAGTGTAGCAAGGTCATACTGCCATATAAGGAAAATATGCATAAATACTAGGTCCACTTGCATGGATCATTCCATAGTTGCATACCAAGCATTCTTAATCATTTTTACATACTTATAACCATGTATGGATCAAATTTTAAGATCTTAACACTTTGATGAAGTCCTAGAGAGAGTTCCAAACTTACCATAAAGGTTGGTCACATCAAAAGGTGAGTGAAAACCATAATTATATTCTAATGTGTATGTGTGATAATTTTATGATATGATTATGTTCTATTGCATGTATATATGATTGAATTGTTACATTTTACATGCAAATACAAGTCAAGTGAGAATTATATACTCTTAATGATTACTTGGTATACCATTATGAATGAATACTTGCATATGGTAGTAAAAGGATGTTGAGACCAACTTGTCAAACACTTATAAATTACTTGAAAAAGAGATCAATCTGTCTTATTGGCACATGTTATTGATCAAATGATCCACTTGTTATATGCTGGCTAGCAAAATCAAATATCACTTGAATCACATGAATTCCCAAGAGCAGTGTTTGCCTTACAAGGTCTGACAAAAATCAATCTATTGCATTTGCACTTGCATAGTCAATTCCTATACTTATATTATATCCTTATGATATTTGATTATTGGTTGCACTGTAAGAACCTTATTATTATTTTTATTCATTGAGTCATGACTCACCAAATTGTAATTATGTTTTTTAGATATTGAAACATAAGATTTAGATACTTTGGTGCATAGAGTTTTGCATAGAGACATATGAATCACAGATCGCCGGTTGAATTCCAACTCTCTCCCTCCTTGTGTCATGTACCTATATCTATATAGAAAACCCATTTATGGTCACTAGCCTTAAACATTAGTTAACATATATGTACATTAAATATATGTTAGATTATGTATGTAAGATGAATCAACCTATATGTAAATGTGTATTTGGACATGAATGCCATGATTTGTCAATGAAAACGGTCGTTACACATAATTTCATATATTTTATAGATTAATTCTCTTATATAATTAGATTTCATGATTTAATTTGTCCTATCAAAAGAACCATAAGGATTATATTTGTGTTTTATAGGGTTACAAACGAGAAAAGTGGACAAAAAGCAAGAAGAAGCAACGTAAGTTTCAATTTCGACCACTGCTTAGTTTTTTGTGGCATATCTCCTTTTGAAAAGCTCCAAATGAGATGATTCAAACCCATTGGAAGGCTAAGACATTGGGCTATAATATTTATGTTTTACATATGAGCTAGCTTAGCCATCTTCAATGTTAAAAGTCAATCACAAAAAATGCATGGTCATGTGCCTTCGAGGCACGATCCTATGCCCAAGAAAACAAAGTCGGACAAAATGCATCCAAAGTGCATACCTTCGACACTTGACCATGTACCTATGAAAATCCTAAAATGAGATTTTAAAAGCTCATTAAACTCTTCCTTTTTCAGTCTCCCAAGCTTCCTACTTATTATACACCTTAAGAGCACTATTTAAGGAGGCAAAACCCCATAAATTAAGGAGTAAAACCAATCTTGGGCATCAAATAGCCATCCAAAAGCAAAGAAATAAATTAAGAAAGGGTTAAGGAGTAAAGAAGAGCATGAAGGCAATCATTCAAGAGCTTTAAGAATTCAAATCCATGGCTTCAATTATCATTAGTTTAATTGTTTCTTCTTCTCTTTCTTCTATTATACACTAATTATCTTTAAGCTAAGGTTGTAAGTGGAACTTATGTAACTTATATTGGTTTTTCTTAATCTTAGTCTTTTTGGTTTCATTCTTATTTGTTATAGTAATTGTTGAGCACTTCATGTTTGATTAACTACTAATTAATCATTTTATTTTTGTGAATTGACAATTAAGAGATGTTTTTCATATAATAGATTCTTCAATAATTCACTTATTTTGTTATTGAGTTTAGAAACCTTAATAAACTATCGCTATCATTAGAGTCTTATTTTGTGAGGCAATTACATGATGTGAAGCTTTTGAGTCAGTTAAGGAACCTTTAACTTAACATGCTTCTGTATATCAATTTCTACTTAAGAGGAATTAATTGACCACCATAATAACTCAGTAGTAACACTTGATGAACGAATAAACTAGATAAAAATTAGGAATCCTTTAGAAGTCACTAAGTGAAGTTGAAACCCTAGCTAATTTTTTATATTGATTGTTTTCTTTGCAAATACTTTATTTATAATTTAATTGATTTTAATTCTTAGTTAAAACCTTATTTCAATTAAGATTTTTGGATAATAAATGGAACATTAAAACAAGAACAATATCCATACTCTTGTACACTTTATTACTTGATGACTTGTGCATTTATAGTTCAAAGGGTTATCTATATAGCACTAAACCATCATCATTCACTTCCTCGATAATCCTATCTTCCATCTTGCAGCGAAAGTCGACCCATCATATCTAGAATTTTTGATGGTATGGTAGGTTCCATATGTGAATCAATTCTTTGAATCAAGCTTAACGTCTTACTTTTCCTAGCAAGTTGGTTGTCCCTTCTCTTCCATGAGGGTTTGCATGGAGTTATAGTGGTTGCAAGACAAAGGTTATTAGTAAGATGCATGTACATGTAGTAGATGCATGTACATGTAGTAAATGCATGTATCCATGATATGCACATGGTAGTTAGGAAAAGATCCTTCCAACCTTATTCTTCCCTGTTGGACTAGGATGGTTAATCCTAAGTCTTAAACCTCTTTTGATCTTGACAAAGGAGATTGATCAATTCTAATGTTTCAATTAAGTGTTGTTTTGTAGTTTTTAGATAGTCTATAAATTTAAAGTTGGATGAAGTCCATAATCTCCACAGAAAGCAAAGTGCCTCCAAATTCGCGATCGCGAACTAGACTAAGGTAGGTTGACAATTTGGACAGATGAATTCATGGGCCACTTCTCTGCCGCGACCAATTTAAAGAAAGAATAGCCAAAGTCACAGATGAATTCGCAGTGTATGTCATGCCTCAATTGCAACCGCAAATTTTGAAGTAACTCAAAATAGAATCAAGTCTATAACCACCACATGACAAGTGTCCCAGGTAACTGTTAGAAGATAAAAATTATGATGGGAACTTGTGGGTAGCGACCGCAAATCATGAAGAAGAAGAAGAACATTTTGATAGATGAATTCACGACATGTACAAGGAAAATAGCGACCACTACTTTTATGAGCAGGTGAAAGGCAACAACTATATTTTCCTAGTGAACCAATGGGAAGATGACATGTGGACTAGCCGTTAGACACAAATAGGGATTTTCGCCTCAAATTTTGGCTCCCATATGGAAAATTGCGACTGCGAAAGAGTAGTAGCGACCGCGAATGAAGCCTGACAAGCATTTAATGCAGAATTTGTCTAGCATACTTTAGAGATTTGCTACCAGTTTTATTCTTATGTCTCTTTGGTGGGTAGAGGCTATAAATACCTCACTAAACATATGTAAATGCAAGAAAATTCATTAATTTGTAACATAAACTATTACAATTTTGCTACTCAATCTTTTCTCTTCATTAGGTGATTATTTAGTGTAAGCATAAATACCATTTGTAAAGGTTGTAGTGTGACTTGTAAAAACACTAAAATAGGTTATTGTGTGATCCTTAAAAACACAAGTGTAAAGGTTATTGTATGAGCCTCAAACACACAAGTGTAAAGGTTATTATGTGAGCCTTGAAAACACAAGGGTAAAAGTTTGGTGTGAGCTTAGAAACACCATTGGAAGATAGTGGAACACCCAATTGCTTAGAATTAGGGAGTGGACGTAGGGTCAATTATACCCGAACCACTATATATCTTGTGTCTCCATTCTACTCATTTTTCCTTCTTACCATCTTGTTTTAATTTTTATACACTAATTCAACCCCCCTTTCTTGGTGACTATGGCCAACAAGTGGTATCAAAGCCTAAACACTCAAACAAACCTTTATTGGTGAGTAAAAGATCAATGGCACAAGAGGGAAACCACTCATATCTCAATTTTCACTTTGATGGAACCGACTATATTCATTGGAGGTATATAATGGAAATCTATCGTGATACTTATGTGGTGGACCTCTAGGATGTTGTAAAAGAATGGAAGCCACCCACTAAGGTAGTGGATGGAATTGAAGAAATTATCCCAAGAAAAGAATGGATTGAAACTCATCGGAGATCAAATGGCAAAAATAATAGGGCAATGACCATTCTTTTAAGCTCTCTTTCTTTAGAGAATAAATTGAAATAATGCAATATTGTCAAACAACATATGTCATTTGGAAGACACTTGAGAACTACCCTGAAGGCACAACTCTAGTTAAGTTAAATTGGTTGGAGATGTACGTAACCGAATGGGTGCTATTCATGATGGATAATGAAAGCATCACCGAAATGATGAATAGGCTCCTATCTATCGTCACTAACATAAAGAAATTCAGAAGGACTCTTACAAACTATAAGGTAAACATAAAAATCCTCAAAACTCTTCCTTTATATAAATTTAGTGCTAGAGTGTGCAGCATCTAAGAATCCAATACAAAGATTAGGAAATTGCCAACAGATATGTTGATAGGAAAACTCTTAACTCATGAGTTGGCCTTACAAAAAGAGGAACAAATGAAGAGGCTAAGAGGCTAAGGAGATAAAACCAGAAAAATAAAGAAGAACCCTAGCTCTTAAATGTAACATCCCTATCCCTATTCATTGGCATTATGATAGGAATATATTCAATGCACAAATGATATGAAATCACATATGAGCATATGCACTGCATCAAATGATATGAAATCTCACTTGAACATATGCACAGGATAAATACACATTTACACATGTGAATTGTAAAAACATGACAATGATAATTACATCGTTGCATTTGGGATGCTTGAACATATATCCAGTGTTTGCATAGTTATATGACAAATTATTTCAAGTTGTGTGCTTATTATAGCATCATAAATAATGGTGTTTTAGAGCTTAATTAAAAGTATAAAGAGCATCTAGGAATTTGGAGATGGATGGAAGTGCTTAAGGAGTGAAGAAGAGGGACTAAAAGCAAAACTTTTAACTTTCAACCAATAGGAGACCAACTCCAATCTTTTGACTTATTTAAGATAAGAATACAGACCATTAGGGTCAGATTTTGAGGAAAAAACATGGGCTATACCAGAAACAAAGAGAGAGCAAATGAAGAAGAAGAAGAATAAGAAGAAGGAGAAGAAGAAGAAGAAGAAGAAGAAGAGAGGGACAAAAGTGGGCTGCTTAAGGTTTTCCAATTCTGGGATAATAGGTAAGTAATTTATCTTCATCTCAACTAAAATTAACCTCTCATGACATGTTAATCATGCATGGTTAATGAGAAATCATGGTGTAATTGTGGTAGAGCATTCGAATGGAAGTTGTAATCCAAGAGAACAAGAGCTGATTCTGTTTGATTTTGCTATTATAGAAGAATTTTGCTCCCACAATTTCATAACACTAGAAGAGGAATTGGGGAAAGTACAAAACATGAAAGTTATAGCCTTATGTCTCTTATAAATGCATATGAAACAATTTTACTTGATTCTATGTGTGTGAAGAGATATGACCCCTTCAGTAAAACTAGGTCAAATCCAAACCAAGATTATCTCAGTCTTCTGTTTTGTTACATGTTGATGACTTTATATTCTGATTTTGATAGTGTAAAACATGAAACTTATAGAGTTATATTCTCTATAAATCCCTGTTAAGCAGTTTTGATTAATTTGTTGTGTGGAAAGAGATATGGCTCATTGATTGGGACTGACTCTGTACCCGGATGATATGCCACCTTTCTTTTAATTCGATTTTCCAAGAATTTGATGACCATAGACTCAGAATTTGATGATGGTCCAAACTTAAAAGTTGTATATTTATGTCTGATCTACATATCAGTGAAATATTGTAGCCAAATCCAACATGGTTGTTGAGATATTGTCCCTTTATCATGACTGGTTGTCTATATGTTATGAACCTACTTGTCCCTAGATTGGTCCTTTGTTTTAGTGACCTCATAGACTGAAATGGATAATGAGTAAAACATGAAAAATGTTCATTTATATTTTTTGTAACTGATGGTAGAATATTATTGCAATTGGACCAGTACAAGTTGAGATATTCCTAAGAATGTAAGACTTACTCAGACTAAGATGACATTACAATAGGGTAGAACTTAAAAATTCACCACATTTTATGTGTATTTGATATTAGCCTAAAATTTGAATATGTTGTCCCACTATATGTCTAGTTTGTTTGAAAAAAAGAATCAAGCCATTTGGATAAGTATATCAGGAGTTATTATTGTAATTGTGTAGCAAGCTCAGGCTGCCATATAAGGAAAATATGTATAAACACTAGGTAACTTGCATGAATCATGCCATAACTGTATACCAAGCATTCATAATCATTTTGATATACTTATAACCATATATGTATCAAATGTTAGGATC
>CATIWR010145272.1:0-12490 GCA_949677035.1 Omphalea diandra
TTTAGAATCTTATGTTAGATTTATTTTTTTTAGTTGTTTATTAATTTTATTGATGAAATATTATGTGTGTTTTATTTTATCTCTCTTGATAGAAGTTTAGTTGTCTTCTTTTATAAGAGTTTGTTTGTCTTCCGTCATGAAAGTTAAGAGGAGTTTGAGTTTGATATTCAAAAGATAGGACTTGTTTAAAGACTTATCAAATGACAATGAAGTCGATTTATGGATTAATATAACTATTGAGTAGAATATGTTTTTTTACTAATGCGTTAAATGCAACCTAAGTGTTGTATACAATCGTTTCGTAAACATAATTAATGAAACTTAAAGGAGGGTTCATCTTTATAACAAATTTTGTATGTATTTCTTGAATGCAGTCAAATCTATTTGTCTATTACAAGTTATACTTATTAATCATTATTAATGAATGATTTTTTTATTTCAAAAAAAAATTGTGCTGCTAAAAATTTTAGTCTAATGATTGAAAACCAAGATTGTGATGCAATAATGATTATTGCATTGAAATTCTTGTGATATTTGAATTTATAATAATATGTTTCATGTTTGATAACTTAGATTTATTTTGTTGTTGGCTCATTTTGAAGGTTATATATAGGATGATTGTCATGTATCTATTATCTTTTAGTAAAAAGATTTTATATATATATATATATATATATATATATATATATATATATATATATATATATATATATATATATCTGTGTGTGTGTGTGTGTGTGTGAATCTATTGAAAAACTGTAAAAAGGTGATAAGAAGCAGAAAAAAAGTGTTTCTTGTTTATTATCTTAAGTTTGAATTTGTTAAAAAGCTATAAAAATATAAGTTTTGTGAATAATATGATGCAAATAAATTTGAATAACCCAAAATAAAATATATTAAACAAAAAAGATTTTATTTATAAAAAGAAAATATCTTACTTTAGACTCTAATCTAAAGGTCTAATGATGAATTGTTTATCTTTAACACTGATTTAATAGTTTAACGATGAAGTATGTACTTTGCAGTAGTACAGAACATTAGCAAGTCAAATCTTTTTAGCTCCTTCCCTTAGATCTGTTAGGAAATTATTGAAAATTTTCACACACACAACAAAAGTAAAATAAATAAATGAAAAGCAACACATGAATCTTACGTGATTTGATTTCTCAATAAACCTACATTTATGATCCATAATAGATAATTCACTATAACTCTTACAGTAACACAATACAATTTTTTAATTAAATAATTGTAAACCCTCCCACCAAATATTTAAAACTCTTGACTAGCTCTAAATAAACATACAAAGAAACAATTCCTTACTCTCCCTAACGCTCACAAGCTTGCGATTTTGCTCTCACACACATGATGGTCTCATCATAATCCATTACACAATGTCTTAATCCTATTTATAAGCAAAATAACTTGGCTAAGTCAATTCGATTGCATGTTAACGCCTTAAGCCAATTTGTTTGGCCATGAAGTAGTACTGCTTCATTGCTAAGCATTCATTCCATTTTTTTTTTAATGATTATGGGCCCTCTAAGTAGAGGGACTTCCACAATAATTCTCCCCTCCAGACAACATGGAAGGCTCAATTGGAGTTGCAACTTCTACATAACTTCTTCCCGTGAGTATAGTCTTTTCGTGGTCCCTCTCAAATAGAAGTCTTCTACACTTTAAGGTTTAACAGTCTTTTTAAGAATCTAGTTATAGAGCTCCGCTTTCTTTGTTGATATAGGATCAACACTTTGTTTTAAAATCCCACATACTTTAACATTGTTAGAAAATTGGACCCGTCTAATAGTTTTCTTATTATTCTTCACTTTTCTGCTTTCTGCCTACAAAAGAGAATAACCAGAGCAACCATTAACAACATCTTCTTCTTGCAGTAGGTGAAATTCATCTTCATGCTCTTCATTGGTTCGGACCACATATAAGAAATCATCATCAATCCTTAGATTACCCTTTATCTTTTCTTGCAGTTGCTTAACACTCTTTAAGTCTTCTTTCATCTTTGAGCAACGATTTTGTATGTGATTAACGTCTCCACAGTAACAACACTCCATATTGTTATAATCTTTAGGTTGAGAATTTGATCTTTTTTTTTTTTTTTATCACCTCTCCTTTTATTTTGATTTCTTCCTCTTTCACTACTTTTAACTAGTGTTAGACTCTCACTCCCAAATGAAGTGCTCTCACCCCTCATCATTCTCTCATTTTCTCTCAACACCGTTGTTGCCTCAATCAATTTTAGTGTAGTTTTTTCAACACACGTTGTTTGCACCAACAACTTATAACATTTAGGAAAAAAAAGCAAACAAGAGCAACGTCTGCTCTTCATCTTCAACTTTTTCACCAGCATTTACCAATTAACACACTAGCCTATTAAACTTATTGATATGGTCATAGAGGTTTTCTCCTTCTCCCGTCTTGAGTGAATACATCTCCATTTTCATGAACAACTGATTTGTTAGCAACTTTGATGCATATATTTCTTCAAATTTGTTCCACAATGCCTTTGGTGATGTCTTTTTAATTACTTCAAATTTGACCTGTGGAGCAAGTGTTAATCGGATTGTGCTTACTGCCTAGTCTTACTCTCTATCTTTTCTTCCTCCAAAGCCAAATCAAGACCTTACTGTACCAAAACAACCTGGATAGTACTTTGGCATAAAAAAAAAAAAAGGATTGCAAATTTCAATGTGTTTTCCATGGTGTCTACAAAAAGCCTCTATTATTAAAACACCCTCTTCAAAATTTCCACTATAGGTCTAGATGAATAGTATCCAACACTATTCATAGCATAGTTTTTTTTTTTTTTCAAAAATTTCTCTCCACCCAGAGAAGAACAAGGCTTTGATAGCACATGTTGGGAAATTATCGAGAATTTTCACAGCAGAAGCAAAATAAATAAATAAAAGGCAACATAAAAATTTTATGTGGTTTGGTTTCTCAATAAACCTACATCTACAATCCATAAGTGATAATTTACTGTAACTCTTATAGCAACACACTATAATTTTTGAACAAAAAATTATAAACTCTCTCATTAAATATTTAAAACTCTCGACTAACTTTAAATAAACATACAAAGAAGCAACCCCTTACTATCTTTCTAACTCTCACATGCTTAAGATTTTGCTCTCATACACATAATGATCTCACCATAACCTATTACAAGATGCCATAATGCCTATTTATAGGCAAAATAACTTGGCTAAGTCGGTTGGATTGCATGTTACCGCTTTAAGCCAATCTGCTTGAGCATAAAATGGTATTGCTTCGTAGCTAAGCAATCATTCCTTTTTTTTTTTTTTTAATGCTTGTAGGCCCTCCATGTGGAGGGACTTCCACAACAAGATGTAGTACCCTTAAGAAAAACGAAAAGAAAACTTCTCGATCTGGCCAAAATGATCAACTGTCTTGTTTGATTAATTGAACCCAAATTGAAAGATATGTTAAAGAAATGTAACCTTGACAAGATCATACATGTTTATAATCAAGAAGCTAATGCAGCAATTGATGCATGCATTGGCAAATTTGCTAGATGATGATGATGATACATTGGCTTTGGTATCAGGAACTCAATTAGATTATACATGCAACTCAGTTTCCCCTTCTATTTCCCCATTTCTTCCAACCACTATAAATATATGAAATGTCGAATTCTTGTTGTGGCAGAAGCCATTAATTTATCCCCGAAAACTTCAATCATTTAATCCATCTGATAGTTCTTATGGCAGCCATGCCAGGTTCTCATATTTTTATCTGTAAAACCTTCCTTTACAAGAATGCATTCGAGTAGAATGTATAATTCGTAGGTTTTGAATAACGTAATAGACCTCCAAACTGAGTGTAGAGGAGACTGGCTTGAGGAGACCAGGAATTGACTTGGTAAAGGTGGATGGTCCAACCAACTCTGCAAAGAACATATTTAAACGACTAGACGTTGGGAAAGGGGTGGACCCTGTTCTGTCAGCTCAACAGACACATATTACCCTGCCGTCGAATGATAAGTCCTTGGATTATAGTAAGAAGTCAGCAAAGGGCTTTCTAAACCTAAGCGACCGGTTGTGAGTCATTGGCGGAGGGCGGGGGGGAAGGAATGCAACAACTGAAAAAAAGAGCATTGTTGTCAATAGCAAAAGAAACGTTGTTAAACCTAATATGAAATGAGCAAATGATCTGCCGTTTCATTGATTTTCAGTACAAGTAAAATATCATCCAGTAGAAATAAATTCCCACCAACATTAAGAATCTACAAACATGAGCAAATTAAGCATCAGCATCCAAAGACACTGACATACATTAGGTTGTCACAGATGCTTATTAGATCCAAAATTTTCTCGTGTACTCGTCCACAATTTCAATGACTACTTTCTGCTTACATCTGACCATGTTTACTCATTAAAGTTTGCTAATACACACATCTTCAATAAACGGCATATATATGTTTTGAACATTGAGGTCAACATTATTCCTATTCTCAGAACCAGGATGAAGACAAATGTATCACCCCCCGACCTGTTGCTATATAAAGCACAATTTTCATCATCTAAGGGAAGAGATTCTCATATGTTTTACTTCACGCGTGCAAGTATCTAAGTATCCTGCAAAATCAACATCAGAGAAGCAAGTCATATCCCTCCTTTCCATAGCTGGTTTCCTAAAGTAAACCCATGCCACAATGAGGAGAAGTTGCTCACTCGAAACAGACAATGCCGAAACTGCGTAAGATTTTCAGGTGAAGTATTATATGATAGGAAACATTGCTTTCAGTTATTTGTGGTATGGAACCATTCTTATTATTAGCATGTCAACAGAAGTGAAATTTCATAAAATTGATGCTGAGAGAATTTGTCCTTCAAAATCACTTCCTCTGAAAAGAATCAAAATGGGATCATATACCTAATGAGATAAAATATAATTAAGAAGGAAGCAATAAAAAATCCTGCAAGCACACACATTCTTCGACTTGACTTCTTCGCAAATACCTGCATGACAAGAATTTGACATTACTCAGCCTTTTTCAAGCAGCTAAGAACATGAAAGAAGATAAACACAAAGGTCAAACAGAAAGGATTAGATCCTATTTATTACCATCTTGAATCTATCCATGGTCCCTGACATTATGCCCCTTGATTTATCCATTTTGTTGCCCTGATTTTACAATACAATCTATTCAAAACACAGAACCCAAAATTGTTCTCACTCAAGTCAGGAGTGTCAGATTAAGAAAATACAAGCCGCGTACCATTCTATCAAGCAAACGATTATGATTCTCCACCTCCTCATGTATGTCACCTGTTAGCTGTGCAAATATCATGGGTTACTTCAAAATGAAAATAGCACCACAACAAAATTACTCTGCTTGTAGGGAAAATTTCAGGCAAGTATTTTCCTGCATTTCTTCAAAAATATTTTTTTATTCAACTCAGCAAAACATTGGTAACACATCAAACAAATAACTATTTAATTTCTCATAGACTAGCACTTCTATTATATGGATGCAAACAAAAATGCGCAAGCACATGCACATGCACATACACATACACATAGGAATAATTTCACAACGAGATCTGGAAGAAGAATGCACTGAACCGAAGTACAAATGTATGGCAGAATGGCATGGAATGCACATGGCAGAAATGAAATCATTTTTAGAGTCGCTCCATGGTAAAATAAAACAAATAAAAATAAAAATAAAAAAACCAATCTGTGAAATCTGGCACCAGAATGCTATGAATTTTCACTACATGCTAATGCAAATGTTATAGTGAACATTCGGATTTCAGAATATGGTTTTCAAGAACTTCAAGAGGCATGAACTTTTCTAAATACAGAGCAAGGAAAGGGACACCTTGAAGCAAAAGGAAACCTAAATTACAGGTTTAAAAATTCCAAAGAGGACTGTCTTAATGGTCATAATCAGGACTTCCAAACTGGACATCCCAGATTTACTGCCATTCCAATGACAGTGGGAGTGTGGGCTAACTTCAATTACATAATACAGGACAAACAACACAGGTCCTCAACAACATCATATGTGCTAGTTCAATAACCAATGCATAAAAGCGCTAACAATAACCAGGAAACATATGAAGATTCATCTGGCATTGTTCTAGATACGATTATTGCATAGTGTCACTTATCCAGTATCTGAGGTACTCCAATATAAAATGGCAACACTTAAAATTAAGTATTGCCTATATCACGTCAAAGCAAAATACATTACCAATATATCACGTCAAAGCAAAATACATTACCAGTTCTATATATTTCATGTAAAACAGCATGTCAAAACAACCTAAGTACCCCAACATTGAGGCTTTAGCTAGGCAAATTGCACATGAAATGGAAAAATGCAAAGAACTTTCTCAACTTTGCAACTTACCCTCTTAAGGAAAACAACTCTGTCCTGCAAACTGTCAATAGCTTTATTATCATTGTCATGCTCATTAACACTATCGGAATGCGAAGAAGAAGCCCTAAGGCCGCCTTCTTCAAGTGCATCATCAAATAGAGCTGATCTAGAATAGCGAATATCCCTGCCCATGATTTTGAGCAACAAGTAAACACACAATATCTAATGTCCATTAATCATTTATCAAACTCATCATATAACATAACAAAAAAAGCAAAAAATATTTTGAACAAGAAAGAAAAAGAATTGGGAACATAACATAACAAAGCCATTCAGATGCTTGAACAGAATTGAAGCCAATAAAGGTGACACCTTTATAAGCAAAACAAACCACCCAATATGAAATTAACTCAAAATCAGTAGATCTACATCTTCAAAGACAAGGATTGCAACCCTCATCTAACCATAAAAAACTAATGAAAAATCAGGTAATGAATTATAACCCCAAATAATAACTATAATAAAAATATGCGCGACAACGATGGGATGTAGAAGAACACAAGAAATTGACACAAAAATGATCAGAGATTTGCTTTGAAGTAACCTTCTGTTACTCATGGTATAATTTGGATACTTGGTTCATGCGAAAGCGTAGGAAACGTTAGATGTGAATAGGAATTTATCATCTATGGGTTTAGAGATATAATGGGCGTCGCATCAAAGCCCAGGGAGCCCCAAATGTTATGGGAGTACATAGCTGATGATATTTTTTTTTGAAATAAGCTGACGTGTTTTTTTATAGAAAAAATAAAAAAATAAACTGACGTGGCTGATATTGTTTGGATTAATTACTCTGAGATCCCTATATTTTTTCATAATTAACTAAGTCATTCTTTTTATTATGTATATTATACTAATACAGCTCTCAAGTTTTGATTACTTTTAATCTATAATATTCTTTTTAGTGAACAACTATCCAAATATAAAGTTTCAAAACACTGTAGAATATCAACAATAATTTCAATATTATATTAAATTTTCATGTTCGATTAACCATTTTTAACAATAAAATAAAATTTTGATCAATACTTAAAACCTAATAGTCTTATAAATATATTAAAAAAATGCGTAGAAAAAAAAAAAGGAAATTATAATAAGAAAAACAATGAAATCAAAGTAACTTACTTAAATTTTATAGATTATCCTCCCCTTTCTCTCTGGCATCTACACAACAGTAAAAATCAATCAAGTGAAATAAGTTAACCAGATAATTAAAAAAAAAAAAAAAATCCTTTAGAGCTTCAGTAGCATTTCCCTAATAAGCATGACCAATAATTGTAGTAGTCCAAGCCACAACATCAGGTTCGTCTTTTGATTCAAAGGCTAGTAGAATTATTAGCCTAACCAAATCTCCATATCAATATGCTATCAAACAATTTTTTTTTATTGCATTTGCGTGGACTTACCTATTTGAACTACAATCTATAATGCAGAGAAATGCTAGGAAATAGTTGTATATATGAATGAATTTAAATCCTATTGAAACTTCAAATTCCAATCCAAGTTTAACAATATAACCATGAATTTGCCTTCAAAAATCCAAATATATATCATCAAGCTGTAAGGAAAATATAGAGAAAAATCTCAATAAATAATAACACAACAAAAAAACTCATCAAACTTGAAAATGATACTTCCTGTTTTTTTTTTATCAGCCATTTTAAAAATTTTGTTTTGTTTTTATTTTATATGTCGCTTTAAAAATTGATAATTAATAATTATTTTCTTTTATTTTGTCCTTGTCCCTTATTATTTTTCATTATAACCTATTAAGAACTTCATATTCATTAAAAAGATGATACAGTCATATCTAGTTACTTTTTTTTATGTAATTGAGATTATTTAATAGTTTTCTTAATATAATTATCAATGTTCTAAAAACTGAATCAATCAGTGAACCAGTAAGTTGACTGATTCGCGGATCGACCAGTCTGACCGGCATGATTCAATTAATTTATTGATAAATAAATTTTTAAAAATAATTTTAAAAATTAAAAAATATAAATATATTTATAATACTTAAAAATATGAAAATTACCTTAAAAATCGAATTGAGTCTAATCAAATCGGTAATTGATCTAGTTTTTATTTTATTGGTTTGACTGATCGGTCTGATTTAATTTTCAAAATATTGATAATTATCTAAATGACAAATAAAAAAGAACAAAGGCAGTACAATAAAAAGCAATCAATGGAAAAGGTTTATTAAAATTAGTAAATTGAAACTAATGTTTAAACCTAAATTTGAGACCAAATCCTATGAGAAAAGTACCGAAAAATACACAGAGAAGAGAGGAATTTATCCTTACACTTCTCTCTATGTTGCCTACGGTGATATCCAAGTTAGCATTGCAGCGAGTCTGTAGAATTTTTTATTACCTATAGCCACAACTTCATTTTGCTGGAAACTTGAGATAAAATTTTGAAACCATGTCTTATTTCTATAGCTTGCTTTCATGGCGTCAGCAAGAGAAGAGGAAGGAGATGAAAAAGACATTATATATATGCTAATATAACAAATCATTGTTAAATTTTTCATTTATATATACATGAAAATATGTACATGATCTTACAATAAATATAAAAATTAATCTTAATTTTTTATGTACCTTTTCTTTATTATTTTAATTTAATTTTAAATTCATGTATATGTATTACAAGTATTTCATTAATGACTTACTATTTCTTCTTTTTAAATACTTTTAAATGCATTCACTATTTATTATTCTATTATTAAAAAGTAACTAAATAACACATATTTGTAGTTATATTATCTATTTTATTTTTATTAAAAATATTTTGTTAGTAATCAACAATTTATTAATATACTAAAAATTTAAATAAATATTTATTTAAAATATAAATAAAAATACAGCTCGTGCAATAAGCAGATTCTTAACTAGTTATCCATAATATATAGTTATATTGTTAGAAGAAACCCTTTTGTGAAAATCATCGCATAAATCTCAAATACTTATGTTAAATTATTAAGAAATATAAACAAATGTTTAAACATAAGTGAATATGAATCCATATTGACCAATGGTTATTTAGAATCGTGCGGTTGACCTTTCAAATCAATACGTACTTCACCCAAGAGAATTCTTTAAGTTTTCTATAGGTTTTTTTTAAGCGATGGAATGGTAAAAGAATGAATAGAACGTACATATAATTTGGGGATCATAATCATTCATATATATATATATATATACATATATATATATATATATATATATATATATATATTATTTCCTAGTATTCCTATTTTACCAATCGCAAAATAGGAATAATGCTATGATTTAAACACATTAAAGGTTCATATTCTATTAAATACATTAAAACCCAAATTACCAAATCTTATCGCATCACTTTTAATTGAGCTTAACATTATTTGATAGTCTATAATATATAATTATTTGCAAATAAGCCCAATGTTGAATTTATGATCCTACAATCTCCCACTTGGGCTATATGACCTTTTAATTATGTATTACAAAAATAATTGTATGAGCTTAATTTTGTCGTCATTATCAAAAAGTATTTATAACCAATCTGGTCTATCAATCATATCAATATAAGATCAAAGTGACGTTCATTTATCGTAACTTGACCTATCAATGGTCACATATGTCAATACAATTGAATGACATGAATCATGATATGGATGCGTAGCACAAAAATTTCGTACAATGTGATCTAAATATGCCTATTTTCAACTTATCCATCTTAAACTTTAGTGAGATCAAACCACTCTAAAATCATAGTGAAAATAAACCAAAATTTTATTTATGTAGAAAACAATCTTAAAAAATTACCATAAACTGAAATTACTGTAAATATCTATATCAAAAGCATCCAAAATTACAAACTCTAACTAATATTTAATATCCTCAAATAACATAACACCCATACAAGCAGTATGCTCATGAAACATCTTAGGTGGCAATCCCTTAGTAAGCAAATCTATAATCATGGAGTTTGTGCTAGCATACTCAATAGATAATTGTTCGCTTTGAACTTTTTCTTTAACAACTAGGAACTTGATGTCTATATGTTTGACTTTATCGAGCTTCTACTGTTATTGGAATATAAAATTGTTGACTTATTATCACAAAATAACTTAAGTTGTAACATCTCTATCCACATTCATTGGCATTATAACATGAACATATTCATTACATAAATGATATGAAATCCCACATGAACATATGCATTGGATAAATGATCATTTAGTCATGCGATTTGTAGAAGCATGACAATGACACTTGCACCATTATATTTGGGACACTTGAACATATATGTAGTGTTTGTATAGTTGCATGACAAATTATCTTATGTTATGTGCATGTTATAGCATCATAAATAATAGTGTTATAGAGCTTATTTAAGAGTATAAAGAGCATTTAGGGATTGAGAGATGGATGGAGGTGCTTAAGGAGCGAAGAAGAGGGACTAAAAGAGGAAAAGTGAACTTCCAACCAATGGAAATGAAACACCATGATTTTATATTGTTATAATATGTTTATATCTGATAATTAGGGTCAGAATTAAGAGGAAAAACAGTGAGTTATACCAGAAACAAAGAGAGAGCTAAGGAAGAAGAAGAAGAAAAAGAAGAAGAAGAAGAAGAGAGGGAGAAGAGTGAGTTGTCTAAGGTTTTCTAATTCTGAGATAATAAGTAAGTTAATTTATCTTCTTCTCAACTGAAATTAACCTCTCATGAAATATTATTCATGCATGGTTAGTGAGAATTATGGAGTCATTGAGGTAGAGCTGTTGGATGAAAGTTGAATCCAAGAGAACAAGAGTTGTTTGTGCTGTATTTTATTGTCAGAACGAAATTTTGCATCCACAATTTCATAACCCTATAAGAGGAATTATGGAAAGTGAAAAATATGAAAGTTGTAGCTTTATGTCTCACATAAATGCCTATGAAACGGTTTTTCTTGATTTGGTGTGTGTGAGGAGATATGACTCCTTCAGTAGGACTGGGTCAAATCCAGACTGAGATAATCTCAGTCTTATGTTTTCTTATATTTTGATGGCCTTATGTTCTGATTTTGACAAATCATAAAACATGAAATTTGTAGGGTTTTGTCCTCTCTAAATACTTGTAAATCAGTTTTGATTGATTTGCTGTGTGGAAAGAGATATGACTCATTGATTGGGACTGACTCTATACCGGGATGAAACCTCATATTTCTTTTGAATATGTTTTCCAATAATTTGATGGCCATAAATTCATAATTTGATGATGGTATAAACTTGAAAGTTGTATATTTATGTCTGATCTACATGCCTATAAAATATTATTGTCAAATCCAGCATGGTTGTTGAGATATGGTCCCTTCATCATGACTGTTTGTCAACATGTTACAAACCTGCTTACCCTGAGATTGGTCCTTTGTTTTGGTGACTTTATAAACCGAATTAGACAATAAGTAAAACATGAAAAATATTCCTTTATATGTTTTGTAACTGGTGATAGATTATTATTACAACTGGATTGGTACAATTTGAGATACACCTAAGAAGGTAAGACCTACTCAGACTGAGATGACATTGCAATAAGGCAAAATTCAAAAATTAACCACATTTTTTATGTGTCTGATATTGGATTGAAATTTGAATAAGTTCTATCATTATGTATCCAATTTATTTGAAAAAAAGAATCAAGTAATTTGGATGAGTATATATGGAGTTATTGTTGTGAGAGTATAGCAAGCTCAGTCTACCATATAAGGAAAATATGCATAAATACTATGTTCATTTCATGAATCATGTCATAGTTGCATAACAAAATGAAAATCTTGCTTTATCATCATGAATTGAATTGGTGTATTGAAATAGGTCTTCAAGGCATTAAGGATAATAGTGGGAATAAGCTGGGACCATCCATGGCTAAATAACCTTGAAGGAAGAGGTAAGTAAATAGCTAATGGTACTATATGTGTGATGGGTTAAATGTCATATACTTCAATGGAATGAAATGTTGTTTAATGTGATGATATTGTGGTATACATAGATGAAAGATTGTTATATTCTTGATTTATTTATTTTCAT
>CATIWR010145277.1:0-19110 GCA_949677035.1 Omphalea diandra
GTGTGAGGATATATGGCTCCTTCCGTAGGGCTGGGTCACATATGAACCGAGATGATCTTAGTCTTCTGTTTTCTTATATTTTTATGGCCTTATATTCTGATTTTGACAAGGTACAAAACATGAAATTTGTAGATTTTTATCCCCTCTAAATACCTGTAAATCAATTTTGATTAATTTTCTGTATGGAAAGAGATATGGTTCATTGATTGGGACTGACCTTGTACCGAGATGAAACCTCACATTTCTTTCGATTCTATTTTCTAAGAATTTGATGGCCATAGATTTAGAATTTGATGATGGTCTAAACTTAAAAGTTGAATATTTATGTCTGATCTACATACCTATGAAATATTTTTACCAAATCCAACATGGTTGTTAAGATATTGTCCCTTTATCATGACTGTTTGTCAACATGTTACAAACCTGCTCACCCTAAGATTTGTACTTTGTTTTGGTGACCTTATAGACTGAATTAGATAATGATTAAAACATGAAAAATGTTCCTTTACATGTTTTGTAATTGGTGATAGATTATTATTTCAATTAGATTTGTACAATTTGAGATATACCTAAGAATGTAAGACTTACTCAAACTAAGATGATATTACAATAGCGACAAATTCAAAAATTCACCACACTTTTTGTGTGTCTGATATTGGCTTGAAATTTGAATATGTTGTTTGTTTATGTGTCTAGTTTGTTTGAAAAAAAAAATCAAGTCATTTTTATGATTATATCTAGAGTTATGTTTATGAGAGTATGGCAAGCTTAGGCTGCCATATAAGGAAAATATGTATAAACACTAGATCCACTTGCATGAATCATGCCATTGTTGCATACCAAACATTCATAATCATTTTGACATACTTATAACCATGTATGTATCAAATGTTAGGATCTCAAAATGTTGAGGAAGCCCCAGAGAAAGAATCAAACCTACTGTAAAGGTTTGTCACATCAAAAGTTGAGTAAAAACCATAATTGGATTCAATGTGTGTGTATGATAATTTTATGATATGATTATGTTCTACTACATGTATATGTGATTGAATTATTACATTTTACATGTGAATACAAGTCAAGTGAGAATCATATGCTCTTAATGATTACTTGGTATAACACTTCTGAATGAGCACTTGCACATGGAACTAAAAGGATGTTATGACTGGCTTGTCAAACACTTACAAATCGCATGGAAGATGGACCAATAGGTCCCATTAGCACATGTTATTGATCAAATGAATCACTTGTTATATGCTGGCCAACAAAATTAAATGTCACTTGAATCACATGAATACCTGGGAGTAGTGTTTGCCTTGCAAGGTCACGACAAAAATTAATCTATTACATTTGTGCTTGCATAGTCAATGGTTATATTTGTAATGCATCCTAATGATAATTGATTGTTGGCTATGACCTAAAAATCTAATTATTATTTTTATTCATTAAGTCGTGACTCACCAAATCGCAGTTATATTTTTCATATACCGAAGCATGAGATTTAGACATCTTGGTGCATAAAGTTTTGCATAGAGACACATGGACCACAGGTCGTCGGTTGATTTCCAACTCTCTCTCCTTGTATCATGTATATACATCTAGATAGGAACCAATTTATGGTCACTAGTCTTGACATTAGTTAACATATATGTACATTAAATACATGTTAGATTATGAGTGTATGATGGATAAACCTTTATGCATATATATTTTTGGACATTAATGCTATGAGTTTTGTAAATGAAAATGGTCGTTACAGAAGGATTGTCCAAAATTGAGAAATAAGGGCAAGCTCGATAAAGGAAAAGCTGTAGCAGAATCAAGTGTTGCTGAAATTGATAAAACAGTATCAGATTACTCACTTGTTGCATCATCAAATGGCTCTTATGATGTACGACTATTAGATTCAACATGTAGTTATTATATGTGTCCTAACAAGGAATGGTTCTTTGATTTTAAAGAACTTAAAAATGGTGGAGTTGTCTACATAACAAATAATATCCCTTTGACAACATATGGGATTGGTTCGATTCCCTTAAGAAATATGGATAAATCAATCATCACCTTAATAGATGTTCATTATGTGCTAGAATCAAGCAAAAAATCTCATCTCTGTTGGGATCCTAGACTCAAAAGGGTTCAAAGTAAAAGTGAAAAATAGAATGATGAATATTATCTCTAGTGCATGTGTGATATTGAAGGGAATTCGAAAGAATAACAATTTGTACCACTATCTAGGTAGTACAGTTACAGGGATAGTAGCAACAACAACTTCTATAGATGATCGAAAGTCAAAAGCAACCAAGCTATGACATATGCTCTTGGGGCATGCTGGAGAAAAATCCTTGAATTTCTTGCTAAGCAAGGATTATTGGAAGGAGTGCAAACTTGCAAATTAGACTTTTGTGAGCATTACATCAAAGGGAAGCAGACAAGGGTCAAATTAAGGACAACAATCCATAATACTGAAGGTATCTTGGATTATGTTCACTCTGATGTTTGGGGTCCCTTCAAAACTAGTTCTTTAGGAGGGAAGCACTATTATGTAAAATTTGTTGATGATTTTTCTCGGAGAGTATGGGTGTACATAATGAAGATAAAGGATGAAGTGTTAGGAGTTTTCCTTAAATGGAAAAAGATTGTGGAAACTCAGACATGCAAAAGGATCAAACGTCTCCGAACAAACAATGGTGGAGAATATAAAAGCGATCCATTTTAGAAAATTTGTGAAAATGAAGGCATTGTCAGACACTTCACTGTCAGATTTACACCATAACAAAATGGTGCGACAGAACGCATGAATCGAACATTACTGGAGAAAGTTCGATGTATGTTATCCAATGCTGGGTTAGGTAAAGAATTTTGGGCTGAGGCTATAATATATGCATGTCACCTCATCAATCATCTACCATCTATTGCTATTGATGGAAAGACGCCATTAGAGAAATGGTTTGGAAAGCCTGCTACAGATTATGATTCCTTACATGTATTCGGTTCCACTACATACTACCATGTTAAAGAGTCAAAGTTGGAACCAAGAGCAAAGAAAGAATTATTCATAGGGATCACCTCTGGCATAAAAGGCTATCGTCTATGGTGTCCAGAGACAAAGAAAATAGTTTTTAGTAGAGATGTCACCTTTGATGAATCTACCATATTGAAAAGGGTGGATATTGAATAGTTAGATGATACTCCCAAGTAGGTGGAGTTTGAGAGAATAGTAATCCCAACAGATTAATAAGGTGTTGAGACCCATCCTACAGTAGAAGGAGATTCTCAAGAAGAAGGAGTTCAAGGACTTCCATAGCAATTTGAACCAAATACATCTAGAAGGCCAGAAAGGGTGCATAAAATGCCTGGTCGCTTTGTTGATATGGTGACTTATAAGAAGACGACAAGATTGCTTGGTCACTATATTGATATAGTGCCCCATGCATCTCAAGTTGTAGTTGATGACATTCCTATCACTTTTACTGAAGCATTCCAAAGTTCAGAAGAAGAAAAGTGGAGGATTGCCATGAATGAAGAAATACAATCACTTCATAAGAATCAGACTTAGGACTTGTTAGTCTCCCAAAGGGAAAAAACACAATTGGATGCAAATGGGTTTTTGCAAAGAAAGAAGGATTTCCTGGCCAAGATGGTGTTCGCTACAAAGCAAGATTGGTGGCTAAAGGCTACGCTCAAATGGAGGGAATTGATTATAATGAGGTATTTTCTCCAGTTGTGAAACATTCCTCCATTAGAATTTTGTTGGCTTTGGTAGCACAGTTGGACTTAGAACTAATTCAATTGGATGTAAAAACTACATTTTACATGGAGACTTGGAAGAGGAAATCTACATGACCCAGCTAGAAGGGTTTAAGGTTGCTGGAAAAGAAAATTTGATGTGTAAACTTGAGAAATCTTTGTACAGGTTAAAGCAATCCTCGACGTAGTAGTACAAAAGATTTGACAAGTTTATGATAGAGCAAAAGTACACCAGGAGCAAATATGATCATTATGTATATTTGCGCAAGCTACAAGACAGATCCTTCATATATCTTCTTCTTTATGTTGATGATATGCTAATAGTTTCAAAGAGTCAGACAAAAATTGAAAAATTAAAGACTCAGTTGAGAAAGGAGTTTGGAATGAAGGATTTAGGCAAAGCAAAAAAGATTCTTGGCATGGAGATTACCAAAGACAGAAAATCGAAAAGGCTTTGTTTGACTCAGAAACGATCTTTGAGAAAGGTACTATAACATTTTGGCATGAATGAAAATACAAAACATGTTAGTACTCCGCTTACTCCTTATTTAAGCTGAATGTCTCTATGTCACTGAAGAATGATGCAGAACGGGAGTACATGTCAAAAGTACCATATGCAAATACTATTGGCAGCTTGATGTATGCTATGGTTTGTACAAGGCCTGATATTTCACAAACAGTTGGGGTTGTGAGCAGGTATATGCATGATCCAGGAAATAAGCAATGATAAGCTATGAAATGGATTCTACGATACATTAAAAATACTGTGGATTTTGGATTGATATTTAAGTAGAAAAGTAGTCAGTATGTAGTCGGATATTGTGATTCAGATTATGCTGATGATCTAGATAAACGTCAATCAACTACTGGTTATATATTTACTCTTGCAAAGGCACCAATTAGTTGAAAGTCTACTTTACAGTCAACAGTTGCTCTGTCTACTACAGAAGCAGAGTACATGGCAATCACAGAAGCTATAAAGGAAGCAATTTGGCTTTAAGGGTTGCTCGGTGAACTAGAAATTGAGCAGAAGTATGTCAAAGTACATTGTGATAGTCAAAGTGTTATCCAGTTAGCAAAGAATCAAGTTTATCATGCAAGAACGAAGCACATCGATGTTCAATATCACTTTGTGAGAGATATTATAAAAGAAGGTGGGGTTAGAATCTAAAAAATTTATGCCACTAAGAATCCTGCTGACATAATGATAAAAGTTATCACTACGGTCAAGTTCCAACTTTGTTTGGACTTGATCAATATTGCTAAAGTTTGATGTTGAATTTGGAGACACTATCAAAGGTTGTTTAAAGTGAGATTAAAGATGTTGAAATTCGCCAAGGTGGAGATTTCTTAACTATGTTGGCTCATTTTGATATCTCACATCGGAGAAAATAATAAAGGAAATGAAAGTTTTTTTTTTAAAAAATAGAGCCTTAATTCCTTTAGTTTGATCATCCCAAAATTGTCCACTCATCTCTTAGGCAATTTTTAATATTTCTCCCATTTTGTAATATTTCACTTTATGGTCCTTTTCTTAGTGAAATATAATTTTTTTAGTGTCCGAGGACGTAGGCATAATTGGTTGAACCTCGTTAAATTCTTGTGTTCTTATTTTTATCTTTATTTTTTAATAGCTATTTTGTAGGGTATAGTTGTAGTGATATATTATGTTATTAAATTACTATTAGGGTGATTCTGTCTAAGGAGGTTGGGTTTTAAGTGAGACCGTTTGTGACCCCTCCAATATTTCCTAGGAATCAACCTATAGTGTGGTTTTCAGTACAATCTTTCACTCTCTATTCACCTATAAATTTATTAGGTGAACTTTGGTAGGAGGAATATTACTCTTATTCCACAATAGAGAGTAACTGGTGGCAAGAGGAGTTAGGTATTTGGGCCTCAATGGCTAAATATCTAGTGGGGACGCTTTTATTATCCAAGGCATGCATCCATGCAATCTCACAATTTGAGCCTTATGCAAGGAGAGATGTTATAGCATGGTGTGCATGACATGATAGCTCACTCAAAGTAAAGGTCAACTAAGGCAGTACCAATGGTTATGAGTCGTAAACAGGCTTATGTTGTTGAGGCGTCGGGCTTAGAATCAATAGTGGTAAGGGAGTTAGACTCATTTTTTAATAGACTTATGGAGACGTATATCTCTTTTTTGGCCAGCTCAATGATGGCCTAGGAGATCACATGGTCATTGTGCTCATTCGAGCCTACTAGCATGACATACATGAGTTTTTCTTTTTTTTTTTTACGTCATGTTTTGGAATTATTTATTCCTTATCTTTCTTGCTAACTTTGATCCTTACGTGCAGACTCTCTACGTCTATTTTAAGCATATATTTGACCTTATTATTGCTCTCAAGAAGACTATCATGAATAGACTCATGAGATATAGGTTAGTAAAAATACAATTGATGTATACATGATTATGTTTGTATTTATATGTGCATTTGTGACCTAATCATCCTAACCTCGTATTGGTTGAAGGAGTTATATTAAGATAGTGTCGAGATCTTCGTGAGGAACACAATAAACTTGTAGAGCTTTGAGCTAACATGGAGCATCCGGTGCCCACCAAGACCGAGAGTTACATGATGACCTCTGATAAGAAGGATGATGACGAGGACTAAGTGCGTTACGATTGGCCCTAGATCTCTTTAGGCTATAGGATTTTCTCATTTCTATTTTTTAAACTCTAGACTTTTGTACATTGGTTCACATTGTAGTATAGTTATCGGGCGTGTTTTAGGCCCTTTTGACATTATTTTTTAGTGTTTTGAATGTTTAGGGTATTCTTATGGCTAGAACATCCCTAATTTTGTCACGTTTTGCCATTTTGCTACACTAGAACATCCCTAATCTTCTATTGTATTTTCCTTTCCCACATACACTTTGGGAGAGGAAAATATCCTCATGTTGCTTTTCCTCACTCTTTACTCCTCGAGCGGTCATGCTAGGACAACTCATGCCTTTAGTGGTTGTCCTGATGGAGAATTTATGCTACGAAGAGATGACAAAGAGATCAATCTCAAAGTTTTATCACTTATTGAAGAGATTGAGTTAGGGAAGACCCCACTTTCTGTATTCTTGGTGAGACCATTGTAGGTCTTGATAGAGTGTCCCTAGGGGTCAGTGAATCTTTCACTGGGAGTCTATTATTGCTTCAGATACAGATCTTTCTAACACCCTGTTATCACTTTATTTGTTTCTTATTTTTGCATATTTTTCTTAGTATTATATTTTCTTACCATAACTTTGCCCAAACTGTCCTTGTGGTTTTTCGATCTAGCATTGCTCATTTTTCTTAGACCACCTTTTCAAGTTTTCAATCTAATGATCATTGATTTTTTTTTCTGCCTTTTTCTTTTTTTTTTTTCTTCTTCTTTTTTTTTTTCTTTTTTTTTGTTTTTAAAATAGATTCATTGTAACTATATCTCATTGTTTTTATATATAATTTTTTCTTTGATAATTTTATTTTATTTAATAAAATTTATTTTCTAATTTGTTAATGATTACTAATTTCAGATTATTTTAACAGATTAACTAAAAAAACGTATATTCATTTTTCTTCCATTAGATTGATCATATACTCTTGATGCTTTATTTTATATTTTCTTATTCATCACTATTAATGCAATCAAATAAATATTTTCTTAAAAATAAAATTGACATATTTCTTATGATTTACATTATTTTTATTTTTTAATATGTAAATTAAAGTTATTCTCTAATAAGGTTTATCTTATTTTATTTTTTTAATATGAAAATTGAGGTTAGTCAATTTATAATGAGATTAGCCCCACTATAAATATTCTAAGCCATTTACATTATTACCCGTAAGAATTTAGTAAATTCTATTTGATTCAAGAATAACTAAAATATATTAAATAGGTTTGTAATTGATCAATAAGGTTGAATTTTTTAGGAAAAATATTAATCATAAATATAATATAGTATATTCTTTTCATGAACTACAGTGAAGGTAAATAAAAAAATATGGATTTTTTAACTAATCTCATTGTCTAATAAGTTATATTATTCAAATGTCTATATTTTATATATTATTTAATTTTAATATGAATTACACTTAAATTACTTTTTATTAATTATTGCTAACGCAGTATTTCCTAATTAAAAAAATAATGGAAGAAAGTCTCTAAAAATAAAGCTATAATTCTATAGGTATTTCAGGTAGCAACAACTCAAATAAAATATTGAAAATATCAAATGTTAAACTTGATAAAAAAAGATGCACTCAGAGTCTATGAAGATCATGAAGATTGTGATAATTTTACTGTCAAGTAACTGATGTCATAAAAAAAGGTACGCTCTCAATATAAATTTCATAAAGAAGATGAAAGATTAAATATTGCATTATACTTGTTATCAAATAAAAGCAATATAAAAAATCTGACTGAGTTAGAAGTAAAAGATTTATATTAAATTATGTTAATTTTGAATAGTTACGTTAAATTATTACAAGTACATAACATTGAGTTTAACAAAAGAACACAAAGAAATATAGTAAATCCAAAAAAAAAAAAAAATGTTGAAGCCCGTGGTGATTGTTAATGAATCGAGTTATAATTGAGATAATGAATATATTTAGAACATTTTTGTAGATTGAATTATTATATATGGAGAGCAAAAATGAATTTATTCTTATTATAATTTTTTTTAGTTGAGTACTTATACCAATTATGATTTTAAAAAGTTTTAATTTATGTATAAATTGGATTGTTTTAATGCAATTAAGAATCCTAAATATTTTAAATAGATTTTTTCATATTTTATAGTTAATAATATATTGTAATTTTTAAAAATATACTTTGTGAAAAAAAATAATAGCAGTTATCTATGAAATAATTTATTAATATTTAGATGAAAAAATCATCTTATTTAAAAGTTTTAGGAGTCATACATTGTGACTTATGTTAACGGCAGTTGTTTGTATCTTATATTATTTATCTAATATTTCAATATCTCTCTTATAAATATTGTAATGTATGGTTATTTCTTGTGTCAATCTTGTATCACAGAAATATATAACTGATAAATATTTTATATATTTCATTTTCTTTGTAGATTTATATTATACAAATATGAGATACAAAAGTTTTGTCTATTCCATTAGAAATTTATTGGTACTATATAAATAATCAATATATAATTTAGTTATTCCATATTTTCGTAAACTTATATAATATAAATATGTGGTGCGAAATTTGTTATCTACTGTGTTGTATAATAATTAGTATATAGTTCATTCATTTCAAGCTTTCATAAATTTATATAAATATGCAATATAATATAGCTTATATTTATTTGTACTATGTAAATAATCAGTATATAGTTCATTTATTTTAAATTTTCAATTATTTATATCATGTAAATAATCAGTGCATAATTAATTTATTCAAAATTTTTATGGATTTGTATCATATAAATATGCAGTATGAGATTTGTCCATTTTATTTTATATTTTTTATACTTCATAAATAATTAACATATAATTCATTTATTCTAAGGTTTTCTAGACCTATATTATAGAAATATACAATAGAAGATTGTCTATTCTATTTTACACTTATTTATATCATGTAAATAATTGATATATAGTTCATTTATTTTAAATTTTCATAGAATTATAGCATATAAATATATGGTACAAATTTATCTATTTCATAAACTTATATCATATGAATATGTGATATAAAATGTATCTATTTTATTTTATGTTTATTTATAACATTTAAATAATTAGTACATAGTTCATTTATTCTAATATTTTATATTTATAACGTTTAAATAATTAGTACATAGTTCATTTATTCTAATATTTTATAGATTTATAGCATATAAATATACGGTATAAGATTTATCTATTCAATTTTATGTTTACAGTGTAAAAAATTGATATATAGTTTATTTATTCTATTGTACATACTATGCAAATAATTTATATGTAATTCATTGATTTCAAGGTTCTCAGACTTCTATTATTTATCTATTTTATTTTATATTCATTTGTACAACACAAATAATTGCAACATATTTTATTTATTCAAAAAATTTCTTAGACTTTTATCACATTATAAATTTGTAGTATAAAATTTATTTTTTTATCTGTATATAATACAAATAATTGATGTATAAATTATTTTATTTCAAATTTGTAAGGATTTGACAATTATGTAGAACAAGATTTATTTATTCCATTTTAATAACAAATTTATAATTTATTTATTTTAAATTTTTCATAAATCTTGTAAAACTAATACTTTATTCTCGTAGATTTATTGCATTATAATATTTATTTGTATCGTATATATAATTGGTATTTAGTTTATCATTTATATCACACAAGTAGCATAGTTGATGTGTTCATTTATTTTATTTGTTATTAATTAAAACTCTCAAATTTTGCGGTATAAGATTCATGTATTTTATTAATTTTAATGGAATAGATTCAATTGTTTATAAGAATATATCACAAAAAATTTGTAATATGATAGAAGAATGAAGTTAAATTACATATTTTTTCTTTAAGAATATAATCCATTATTTATAAGAAATTTGTGTTTTACACTTAATTTCATCTTCATTCTCTTTTCTTTCCTTCTCCTTCATTTTAGCTTTATGGCAAGACAAAGAAAGTGAGAATATGATTTATTTTATTTTAATTTTTATTCTATAAATATTAAATAAAGAAAAAATATAGAAAAATAACTTTTAGTTTAATATTTTTTTATTTGACCTTGAAAACTTGTTATTTAGAAATAAAAATTTTATATCTTATAAAAATATAATTTGTAAGAGTCTTATTATCATCATGAACGGTATTAAATGATTTATCCCCATCTAACTAATTATGAATAACACTGACTGCAATATAATACAAACTAAAATTTAGAATTTTAAGACTCAATTTGTTTCAAAAAAACTTATTTGAGGAAAATATTTTTTAAGAAAATATTTTAAATAATATATTTTTTGTGTTTGAAAGACACTATACAAATATTAATTTCTTTTAATTTATAAGATTATAAGAAATTTTTTTATCATAAAATATAAGAAAAAAAGTGCATTAAAATAACAATTTTTATGGGTCCATCATCCGTCTTCGATGATCACCACCAATCAATTATGATCAGTGATAGGTGTCGATAGTTAAGTATGATCACTGATAATAAATATGTATTTATATGATTTATTTTTTTTTTAGTTGAGTTTTTCAAAGTTTTCAAAACAATAAGTTATTTTTCTGAAAAATGACTTAATTTTCCTTTTGATCAACAAAATATTTTTTGTTGATTAATTTTGCTAGATCCACCAAACATGAAAAAAGGAGAAAGTATTTTTTGTGTGACAAACAATGCCTAAATAAAAAATATTAAACTATATGTAGTAAATAAGTTTACAAATTAAATAGAATAGAATTGCTATAGTTCTAATTAATTATGGTATTATTTGATTTGAATTGAATTTTTTGAAAAATAATTTTAAAATAAATAATAGTTTTTATATATATAATAAAACATTTAATAGATTTATATATTTTAATATAAACAATGAATTAGATGAAATAACGTTGGTTTGATTTAATATAGATTTAATCTATTTTGCTTTGATTTTAAATAAACTTGCTAGGTTAGTTTAACCAAAATTTTTTATCTAAAAACTGAACCATACCAAATTAACCAAAATTTTTACAAAGAAATCAAATTGAACCAAATTTATATTTAAACCCACTAAATCGATCAAATCGATTTGATTCAATAGATTTTTCAATTTTCATCGATTTATGTGCATCGTAATGACACAAGACAAGTTGAAAACAATATACTCATGGATGATGGGCCTATTTAGCCCCTCAACATTTTCAAAACAAAAAAAAAAAAACCTCATAAATCTAAATTAATTTTTAAAGCTAATTGAGAAACTAAATCTTATTTAATTAGTCCATTTTGTCTTAAATTTGATGAACTACTAAAACATGAATAACATGTGGTCAAAATTAAAAATAAAAAGAAGAAATTATAAAAAGAAATAAGGATAATTAGTTTAAAATAAATAAATATCCTAATTACAATTCATGTACTTCAATTCTTTAAGTTTGGAAATCTTCTACTTGTAATTGAATATTCTTCTTCATTCATCCCTGTAATTGATCGATAAAAATGTCAACATCATCTCGCTCAATGACATCACTTCACCTCGACGACCTCTACTTGGAAGACCATAATTTGATTATAAAAGCGACTTGATAATTTATCATTGTGAGTTAAAGTAATCTATATGGGTATCATAGTTTGTGAAGAATTTTGACAGGCAATTTTACTTATGAAAAATTCCAGGATATGTGATTTATGATTCTGCGTATGTGATTCAAATTTATTTGAATTTTGATACAAAATATTGATGTAGTTGTGATAAAATTTTACATAAAAGGTATGTGATTTTTTGAGTGGCATGATCAAATGTTTACTCCTCAAATTATTGATATTATGAACAAGTTGATATCGAAAATATTTGAAGAATAGAGAGGTTGGATTTTATGTGTTTGGAAGTGTTGAGTCTCATAAGATTTGGACTATAATTAAAGAGGTTAAGAACATGAAATTAGAGCTGAAAAAAGAGAAGTAGAATGTTACTATTCATCAAAGGTTGCCATGGTCAATTATGGTAGCTATATTTGTTTGTTTAATGATATATTACATGATGGAATAGAGTTTAAGAGTTAAAATAAATGAGCTCAATGTTGTAATGATCTTTGTTGATAGTCTATATGTATTAAGTACTTAAGTTCAATATGTTCAACCTGATCTTGTATTTTTAGCATTCTAATGAAATGGGAAGAAAATATTGATAGAAAGTAGTATTGTTATACAATATTACTATATTCTAGTGATATAATATGATATCAACTTTTTATGCTAAACTTGAAAATTCATTATGTGTAAATTGTAGTGGATTAATACAAGTATTCAATATGTTCAAAAAAGTAGCAAACATAATGTTGTGAATTAACAAAATCTAATGATTTCCTATAGTTTGTATTTTTGTGAGAAATAAGTTGGGTAGCATATTAGTATTAACCTAAATAGCTTATGTTAAAAGCTAAAAGAAAATTCTTTATAATGTGCAAAATGACTACAGTTAACAAAAGAGCAAAATGGCTTTATTTCTTCACATCTTGCAATCAAGGTTTTCATGTAGGACCGACTCTTGCATCTTTTGTATTGAAGGTCTTTTCTATTTCTTTTATTGGTTTGGATGTTGCAATGTTACTCCATTTGCTTGAGAATGTTGGGTTTGCATTAGTGGCCTAGATTGTACAAAAAAAAAAAAAAGGTAATAATAGCCTAGATTATGTAATATTGCAATATGCAGTTGTGGTTCAATTGTGCAACAACAATAGTAAGTAGTGGTGGATTGAATTATGTAGTAAAAATAGTCAACACCGTTGACCTGGATGCAACAAAAGCAGTAGGCATTATTGGCTTAGATTATGCATCAAAAGTAGGCACCAGTGGATTGAAAATTTTATGTCTACACTAATTTCAAAATCTTGCCTATTCCTCTATTTTAAATTTCCTCCTTTATGTTATTATTATTCTTATAGTTGCCTTGTTGTAACAGAAGTAGATCCATCTCAACTTAAGCCATTTAGCTTGATATTTTCTATATTTAGGATTTTCACTACATATATTCACAAGGGGGACATTTGAATTATTCTTTACTACTCCTTAGGTACAAAGTTGTTGGATATGGTCTTTGCAGTCTATAAACCAAACTACAACATAAATTAAACAAAACTATTTCATTCACATTAACTTTATAACAAAATTAGTTTACTTACAACAACTTCATCAATATTTAAACACAAAATTCATAGTGCTCAAATTTCAAACAAATTACTTTTGCGAAGGAAATTTGTAATTATTCTTTGCTACTTCTTAGGTACAGAGTTGTTGGATATGACCTTTACAGTCCATAAACTAGGCTATAATAAAAATTAAACAAAATTATTTCACTCAGATTATCTTTATGAAAAATAACTTACTCACAGTAGCTTCATCAATATTTAAACACAAAGTTAAAAATACTTGCATTCCAGGTTACTTCCCTAGTAGCTTTATCATAAAAGACTCTTATCCCTATAAGAGTTTACCCTTATCCTTTCTCTTTTATTCAAGCACAGTATGTATTGTTTCTTTTTCTTTGCTTTGATGTATTGTAGATGAGCCAATAATAGACTCTCTAGACCTTAGGTTTGATGTAGTAAAAGACCCTTTACACTAAGATGTAGCATTTGATATTGCCTTAGCTAATGAAGTTCAATTATTCTTCTTTTATGAGTTAGAGGGAACAACATTCTAAGTTTTTATCTTCTCTTGTTGCCACTTTGCCTGTAATACATAAATTACATATGAATGTTGTAGTGCCATCATTAATGGAAAAATTATAGATGGATGACTTGTAATAATATTAAATATAGGGATTGGTGTTGAGCCATGATTTTCCATTTCATATTGTGTTTCTTAATACATGACCTATAAAAGCCACAATAAGTAACATACAGATAGATATAAGAAAAGGCAAAATCATACAAAAAAAAAAACTTAAACTTTCAAAATATTTAAAATTATATCATGAACAAAATTTTTCTTTAAAGACATGAACTTTTATTTTAATTTCAAGTCTAGCCATGGAGAGGCAAATGCTTTAAACTGAGATTTTGCTGACTTAGCCATTTATATGGCATCACCCACTTGAATAAACTTACACTGCTAGATGAATGTCCATGTAAGCCCCTCAATATGATGCTATTTTAATCAATGGGAATAAAAAGATTAAAATGTTACGATCCTGGTCCAATATTCTTTGCCATTATAAGAAATTGGAGATTTAAGGCAAATCAGTTTACAAGAACAAAGAATCATGAATTTCATTCTAACTTACAATAATTTGCCATTTACATGATGAGTTTGAATTTGAATGAGTCTTCTAAGAATGACGCGAGGGATTATCAAAAGTGTCCAATAATTTATAAATGTGGTTGACAAGCTAAACAGAGGATCTCCTATACAAATGGCAACCTCACTCATCGATTTTAGTATCGTGCATAAGAAAAGGTAAGTATGTGTTATAATTGTTTGGTTAGAAATAGGTTATGAAATGTGTAATAGTAATTTTCAATTGATATTAAAATTCAAATGGGTATGGAAATAGTTGCAACTACTTCATTTATAATGTTGAACAATCGAATGAGTTTCTTGTGATTGTTCTCAATGTGTTTAAGATAAAGGTTGAACATTTTATTCCAACCTTTTTAAGAGCTGGAGGTGAGTTGATGATAACCAAGGATGTCAAAATGGAGTTGGAGGAATGTAAAAGGGAGAATGAACTGATGAAACTAAAGTTAGAGTTGGAAAAAAAACCAAAATTACAATTTGAAGAAGAAAATATTATTTCTACAGGATTAGGTTTCTCTTCTACTTTAAATTGTTAGCTTATAAAATATGTAGAGGTTAGACAAACATTTGATGTTAGCTATGTTAGTTGTGACTTTTTTTCTATTGTTCAGTAGATGTGAATAAAGTGATTTAGGTGGGTTTTTTGATGTTTTGTTGCTAGAAATGATTTGGTTATTGCATCATGTATTTGATAACTTCCTAATCTAATTTGAATGGTTTACTAGCAATGTATCTATTATTATAGATCGGAAATGGTATGTGTTCACCAACAAGATTATCACATAATCCTTTATATACCTTATAGCATTACCTAAACTGGATAAGTCAAAAGGAAAAAAAAAAAAAGAAGAGATATTGGCATACCATATATATGTCCAAAATGGCAATATCATAAATTGCATATATGTATAAACTAAAAATAACACTATCATATATGTGTCCAAAATGGCTACATAGCTCAATATAATTCACATTATTTCAAATTATAACATCCAACCTACCAACAATTCTAAAACATAAACTAGAAATATGTGTAAAAAATGACTATATAGCTTAAGACAATTCACACCATTTTAGATTCCAAATAATTGCATCCATAGCCAAAATTAAGCATCCATGTCTTCCAAATTATAATTCGTAGCATCCATGTTTTCTAAAATCAAGATAATGTTTTCCAAATTAAAATCCAAAAATAAAATCAATTTAATAGACAAACTTAAGTACTTTCAAAATATAATCTAAAGGTAATAAGACAATGTCTTTTTGGTTGGTTGTTCAAATTTCTAGTCAAATTCGTTTACCATCAGCATCATGATCGTCGACCATATTGATCTCTAAGATGAGAATGGTTGGCTATATCTTTCCATATTTCCATTATTTAGAGGCATGTACAAGAACAAGCAATATTAAACTAACAAATGAATCCACAAGCAATATTAAGTTCCGATACCAAGTCATGAAAATATAATACCCTCAAATAGACCAATCTAGAATAAACAATCAATCTTTTGTATTGTCTCTCTAAGTGTTTGGTTCTTATATTTTGCCTCCTAAGAGGACTCTTCACATTAACACTTAGTCCAACAATATCTATATTAATGTTTTGTTACATATTTGAAATTGAAGTATTTGTTGCATTTGCATTTGTAGTCCTCTTCCTTTTCTTCTTCTTCTTCTTCTTCTTCTTCTTCCATTTTGAGTTAGCCCTTGCTTAACTCTGCATGAGAAGGATGTACTTCATACAATACCCTCTTTTTCCCTATAACCAATTCATTTGCATATATTATGTAATGACTATGTTCATTTACAAATCATGACATCCATGTCTGAAAATACATATGCATAAAAGTGTTATTCATCATACATATACAATCCAACATGTATTTAATGTACATATATGTTAACTAATGTTCAAGGCTAGTGACTATAAACTGGTTCCAATCTAGATGTATATATATGACATGAGGAGAGAGAGAGAGAGAGAGTTGGAATTCAGCCAGCCACCTGTAGTCCATAAGTCTCTAAGCAAAACTTTATGCACCAAAGTATCCAAACCCTGTGCTTCAGTATCTAAAAAAAACATAATTACAATTTGGTGAGTAGTTACTCAATAAATAAAAATAATAATCAGATTCTTATGGCACAACCAATAATCAAATATCATTAGAATACATAACAAGTATAACAATTGACTATGCAAGTGCAAATGCAACATATTGATTTTTATCATGACCTTGCAAGGCAAACGTCATTCCCAGGAATTCATGTGATTCATGCAACATTTGATTTTGTTGGCTAGCATATAACAAGTAATCATTCGATCAATAAGACATGCTAATGGGACATATTGGTCCATCTTCCATGTGATTTATAAGTGTTTGACAACTCGATCACAACATCCTTTTAGTTCCATATGCAAGTGTTCATGATAATGGTATACCAAGTAATCATTAAGAGTATATAATTCTCACTTGACTTGTATTTCACATATAAAATGTAACAATTTTATCGCATATACATATAATAGAACATAATCATATCATAAAATTATCACACATACACATTAGAATCTAATTACGACTTTTACTCACCTTTCGATGTGACCAACCTTTATGGTAGGTTTGGTTCTCTCTCTAGGGCTTCTTCATAGTGTTGAGATCCTAAAATTTAATACATACATGGTTATAAGTATGTTAAAATGATTATGAATGATTGGTATGCAACTATGACATGATCCATGCAAGTGGACCTAGTATTTATGCATATTTTCCTTATATGGCAGCCTGACCTTACTACACTCTCATAATAATAATTCAAGGTATACTTATCCAAATAACTTCATTACTTTTTTCAAATAAACTAGACACATAATAATACAACATACTTAAATTTCAAATTAATATAAGACATATAGAAAATGTGGTGAATTTTTGAATTTTACCTTATTTCAATGTCATTTTAGTTTGAGTAGGTATTACATTCTTGGGTATATATTAAATTACACAAATCAAATTGCAAAAATGATCCACCAAAAGTTATAAAACGCATAAAGGAACATTTTTCATGTCTTGCTCATTGTCTAATTCAGTCTATAAAGTCACCAAAACAAATGATCAATCTAAAGGTGAGCAAACTTTCAACATGGTGACAATCAATCATGATGAAGGGCCAATATCTCAACAACCATGCTAAATTTGGCAATAATATTTTACAAGTATGTATATCATACATAAATATAAAACTTTCAAGTTTAAAACATCACAAAATTCCAAATCTATAACTATCAGATTCTTGGAAAACATAATTAAAAGACAGGTGAGGTTTCATCCAGGTATAGGGTCAGTCACAATTCCACACAAAAAATCAATTGAAGCTGCTTTACAGATCTTTATAAGGGATATAAAACTAAAAATTTTATGTTTTAAACTTTGTCAAAATCTTATCATAAGACCATCAAAATGTAAGAAAACAGAAAGACTAAGGTGATTTCGGTTGGTTGTGAACTAGCCCTAATGAAGGAACCATATCTCCTCACATACACCAAATCAAGCAAAATTGTCTCATATGCATTTATATGGGGCATAAAGCTACAACTTTAATATTTTGTACTTTCCCTAATTCCTCTTCTATGGTTGTGAAATCGTGAGTACAAAATTCTGCTCTAACAATAAAACTAACACAATCAACTCTTGTTTTCTTGAATTTCAACTTCCATCCAAGAGTTTTACCTCAATTACTCTATAATTCTCACTAACCATGCATGATTAACATGTCATGAGGGGTTAATTTCATGTGAGAAGAAGATAAATTAGCTTACCTATTTCCTAAAACTAGAAAACTTTAGGATTCCTTCTTAGGCAGCTCACTCTTCTCCCTCTCCTTCTCCTTCTTCTTCTTTTTCTTCTTCTTCTTCTTCTTTTTCTTCTTCTTCTTCTTCTTCTTCTTCTTCTTCTTCTTCTTCTTCTTCTTCTTCTTCTTTCCTTTCTTTCTTCCTTAGCTCTCTTTCTTTTACTGTACCTCACATCTAAGCTCTATATTCTGATCCTAAAGGGTTAAAAATTCCATTTGTAAACCTATAGTAACAAGACAAAATCATGGTGTTACATTCCTATTGGTTGGAAGTTCACTTTTCTCTTTTAGTCTCTCTTCTTCACTCCTTAAGCACCTCTATCCATCTCTTAATTCCTTGATGCTCCTTATACTTTAAAATAAGCTCTATAACACCATTATTTATGATGCTATAACAAACACACACACAACATAATATAATTTTCCATGCAACTATACAAACATTACATATATGTTCAAGTGTCCTAAACGCAATGGTGCATGTGTCATTATCGTGCTTATCTAATTCACGTGTCTAAAT
>CATIWR010145302.1:0-34319 GCA_949677035.1 Omphalea diandra
AAAATAAGTTTTTAAAAAAATATTTTCCTCAAAAAATATTTTTTGTCAAACAAACGGAATCATAGTATAAATGTTGTTTTATTTAGATAAAAAATAATTTAATGATAAAGTGTTTATATTATATTTTAAGTGGTTATAACAGAAAAATCTATTAAAAGTAAGAGATTAATTCAGTTTGTTTAGTGAAAAATATGTTTTAGAAAAAATATTTTGTATTTGTCTCTATTTAGTACATCTAGACAAATTAATCAACAAAAAATATTTTCCTGATTAAAAGGAAAATTAAGTTATTTTTCAGGAAAAATGATTTTCCGTTTTAGGGTAAATTGCATAGAAAATACCTTAACTAAAGGAGTCATTTTAAAAAAGTCACCGAAAAAAAATTATTCTATTGAAATTACTTAATTTCCAATTTATTCTAATGAAGTGCTTAATTTGCAATTAAGAGAATTTATGTTTACCATTGATGATGTGGCAAATGAAGAATGAATGACGCCACAAAAAGCGATCCACCTTGCCACGTCAAATCCCCTCTGATGGAAAGTGGGTCTCATTGGATAAATAACCCTTACCCTTTTACCATTTTACTCATCTCCTCTCTCTCACCCAACTCTCACTCTACGATCTCTCTCTCATATCTCGTTTACATTCTTAAATCATAATCAAAATATAGGGTTTTTAAAAAACAAAAAATCAAAAAAGGAAAATAATTTTCTTCTTCCCTTCATTTTATGTCGCATCGTAGCTATTGGAAAGAAAAGGATAAAAACATTTTTGAAAGTAATAGCAATGAAGATTATAGAAAGCAACTGATTTTTAAGAACGGATTGGTGTTTAAGGCACCAACAGAAGGAGAGTATGACTACTATAAGTTATCACTAATCATATACTTTTTGTATAATACATGTTGAAAAAGGTGAAAGGTTAGGATAGAGAGTTATTATAGTTAGAGTAAAGGGTTTAATGCATCTGTCAATGCTTAGGTATGTTAGGTATAATAGTTAATGTGACTTAACCCTTAGTGATACTGCTAAATGTAAAATTTATGAATTTTTTACTTATTATAGTACGATGCATGACGGGGTTTAGGTGTACTCAAGGGATACAGTAACATGTTGTGTCAAGATAATAATATAATTTATGTTACAATTTAAAATTGGGTAGTAATTTATTAATATTTACTTCAACTAATTGTATACTATAGTATTTTGTCAATAATGGTGACTGAATTATAGTTAGTATTTTCTAATCATGTTCTGTTTTAGAATGAATATTAATTTTTGTGCATTTGTTTTTCTTGTTGTGATTTAGTGAAAAATGAAATAATAGTGTTAAGGTCAAGGTATTTCTCTATTTATATACACCACAGTGGAGAACATAGGTTTATGGGATATTGGGGAGGTTCAATGGCGTACTTTGACTTTTGTAGTGGAGATAAATTGTCAATGTTAGAAATTAAGAAAATGGCAGAGGAGTATAATATGAATGGTGAGCTGAGTTTCAAATAAAGGTTACCACATCATACATACAGGGCTAATCTAAAAAAACTTGAGACTGATAGTGATGTGTTAGTGATGGCTTATAGTGTTGAGCACCCTAGAATTGTGCATATATATATATATATATATGTGTGTGTGTGTGTGTGTGTGTGTGTGTGTGTGTGTGTGTGAAATTAGAGTGCATGTACCTGTAGGTGTTAGTGGGAGTACCAAGCACATTAGAGAGAGTATAAGAAGACCTGAAGTGTGTAGCATAAGGGGTAGCAATAAGGATACTAAGGAATGTTAATATACATGAAGGGGATTTATATGAGGGGTTTGGGACAATAAGGGTAGAGACTTTAGAATCAAGATGATATTGATGATAGTGAGGATGAGGATGAGGATTCTAATGATAATGATCCTAATACATATATTTTAGATAGTAATTATGACTTTGGTCATGATGATGAGTTGTCTGAGCAAAATGTTGACAAAGACATAGAGTTAGAAATGCCTTTAGGAGCTTATAAAAAGAAACTGAAACAAAAAAAGGTGATTGGGCATCGAAAGAATAAAGGGACAATGGGTAATAAAGCTGGGGAGGATGATGCTCAGTCAAAAGATGAGAGGTATGCAACTTTTGATGATTTGATTAGTGTTTTTGAGACTGATAGTGATGAGAAGAGTAGGTTAGATAAGTGTAGATACTCTAAATTTGTTGTAGAAAGGGATATGAAGGATCCCACTTTTAAGCTTGGGATGAAATTTAAACATTTTTGGGAATTAAAACATGCAGTGAAGGAATGGGCAATCAAACAAAGATGGCAAATTAGATTTAAACCTAATGACACTAAAAGATGTAGGGTAATATGCCTAAAGGGATGTGATTTTTATATATCATGCAGGCCATTGATAAGTGATCCTAATGTTTCAGATTAAATCAGGTGGGTTCATTCATTCGCATTCCAAAGACCACAACATGAGTCAAGTCACCTCTAAGTGGCTAACTAAAAGGTATTTAGAAACTTTTAGCATAGATCCTACATGGAACTTAAATGGTTTTATGAAGACTGTTAAGGATGACTACCAAATTAATGTGATTTGGACTAAGGCTTAGAGAGCTAGGAGTATAGCTATTAAATTGATTGATAAGGATGAAAATTATCAGTTTAAAAGATTAAGGGATTACAAGCTTGAATTATTAAAGACAAACCCTAGTATTTCTGTCCACTTATGGGATAATAATGAAGGTGTTTTAATAGGGATATATGTGTGTCTAACTGCATTAAGGGAAGATTTTCTCAAATTATAGACCCTATTTTAGTGTAGACATTTGCTTCCTAAAAGGAATGTATGAAGGCCAATTGTTGTTTATTATGGGCATAGGTGCCAATGATTGCATTTTTCCTTTTTCTTAGGTTGTGGTAAGGAAAAAGAATAAGGAATCATGAAGCTAGTTTATGGCACTCCTTAGAATAGATCTCAAAATCCAATCCAACCATTGGCATTGGACATTCATGTCTGACAAACAAAAGGTAAGAATATTATTACCATATTTTAACTACTACTATTATTCATCATTTACTTTAGAATTAACTTGTGTTATTTGGATTTGTGATAGGGGCTAATTCTAGCATTTGATGAACTCTACCTTGATACAGAAAGGAGGTATCATGTAAGGTATATCTATACTAACTGTAGGAAAGATTTCAAAGGAAAGAAACTAAGGATTTGTTATAGAATGTTGCTAAAGCTAGTTATGTTCACAATCTAGTGATGAAATGAGTGAGATTGAGAAGATAAATAAAGATGCAAGTGTTTATTTGAGGAATATTTAGACTAGATCACACTTCAAAACACATTCAAAGTATGACATATTATTAAATAAGATGTGTGAATGTTTTAATTCATACATCCTAGAAGTTAGGAACAAAGGGGTTATCACAATGCTAGAGATCATTAGAACAAAATTAAAGGATAGGTTGCATAAGAAAAGAGATGCAATGATAAAGATCAAGGTAATGCTTTGTCCTAAAATTCAAGAAAAGCTTGACAAAATAAAAGATCGGAGTCAGTAGTACCAAAGTGTTTGGTAAGGTGGTCATAAATACTAAGTTGTTAGGCTTAGAGGGCAATATGTGGTGGAAAAAATGGAAAGGTCTTATAGCTGCAGAAGATGGGATTTAACTGGCATCTCTTGTGCTCATGCCATTGTTACAATTCATTTGAATAATGAGAAACCTGAAGACTTTATTGATGATTGCTACAAGGTTAAAACTTATGTGAAAATGTATTCCCATCACATCAACCCCATTAATGGACCTAACTTATGCCCTATCAATGATGAACCACCTCTCCTACCACCTGACAAGCCAAAGCCAAAGAATGGTAAATAGACATTACTGAAAAGGAAGGAAGCATAAAAGTTAGAAAGGGCACTCAATGCAAGGAGAGTGTCAAAGAAATGAGTGGTTATCAGTTGTAGCAGAAATGGAGAGGTTGGCCATAATACAAGAACTTACAAAAAGGTTGTCCAACAATATGCAACTGTCTACATGGAGAAAAGGCTAAGAAAATTAAATGTGAGTATACTACTACTTGTATTGAATGTAAGTTTTAAATTGGTTATTTCAGTGAATATATGTTTGACTATATATGGCATTGCTTATTGCAAATGATCTCTAAATCAAAAAAATAAAAGGTTGGGGAAGGAAGCTCAAACTTTGAGGCTATAGAAGATGAATATATGCAAACTCAAGTGTCAAGCAATCCTTGCACTGTGCAATGGATGCATAATGTAAGCATTACTGAGCCTTTCCTAATTTAATCAGTTATTATGCATGATTAAACTCAAAATGCTTCAAAATTGTTAGTTTTGAGTTGCAAGGTAGCAATACAGTTTTCAATGATGCAAAATTACCTCATTCAAATAATGCAATGAGAAGATCTCCAAACTTTGAAAGACATGTTCCAAAGTTCATTTCACAGCCAAATTTATCACAACCTCTCATGGCAATGCATATATGCAACAACAATCACTCTTACAACCATCAAATGTCAATGCAATAGCAGGTGTTGATATTGAAATGATTTTATAGTCACTTATAGTATCGGATGAAGAATATGTGAAGAATGAGGTATGAGATTTAAATCTGTAAATTTTAGCTATTATATTGAAATCTGAAATGATGAAAATAACTTTAGAAATATTTGCAGGCACAAACATTCAAATCACCACCCAAATCCAAGAAACTTATGAAGCAAACGTAAATTAAAGATGGTGGATTAAAGACACAAGTCAGGCATAGGCTTATCACAAGGAACATGAACTTCCAAGTACCTCACAAACCTGTAAGTACCAATATAAAGCAAGCAGTAACATTAAACCCTTCCAAACCAATAAGAAAACCCTTTTGCAAACCATGTAAGCAACAACATTCAAATCCTAAAGTTGCTACAACACTAAAGGATCTAACTACTACAACTGACATTTCTTCCAAGCAAAAGAAGGGGATTACAATTGATGAAGATATACAACTGAAGAGTTTGAGATCTACAAAGCATAAGAGGATTACAATTAGATATGGAGCTGAAGATGGAGCTGGTGTTCAAGGCATAGACATCAAATCAAAAAAGAAGAATTAAAGATTGGGTTTTGTTTTTGAAAAACAAGCATATGATGTGAAGATATTGAATTTGTCCATGTATTCTTGTCATATTTTGTTTCCTCTACGAACCATATCTGCTATAAACTCTTAATTTTTGTTAAATAGTCATGGCATCCAAGGTTAATTGAGTTAATACATGATTACTTTGATATTTTTTGGGACTATAGTGAACCTTATCTGCCATTCTGCCTTTTTATCACTAGTTATGGCAGATAAGGTTCATTGACCAAGCATAGATTTTTGGTTTTTACACATCCATATTAACCTACCATATTTTAACTTGATGTGTACAGGTTCTATGTATTGGACAAAGTTATTCAAATGAATGAATATCTTTACTTCATAATAGTATTATGTTTTCATCTTTGTTTATATTATAATGTCATTTTCTTTATTATCTTATCTTTTTTTAAACTAGGTAAAAGCAATACATAATATAATATACATTACTTATACTTTGAATAAGGTAACATATAATATTAATATAAATATTTTTCATTACAATAACCAACACTACTGCAAAAATATTGCCTATAGTGCAAGGAGGCCAAAACAGACATCTAACTTCACATTTTTCATCTCCCAAACCCTTATACTCATTTTGCATCTCTCAAACTTGATAACACTACACTTAAGCTTAACCTTACTTCCCTATGCTAATACCCATAAAAAAAAACTCAACCAAAAGATACAAAAAAACCAAACAAAATTAACAACATTTTCCATTATGTCCTTCATTGCTAGCTTCTATCTTCATACCACAACCTTCCCACTTTGCTACATTGAATCCAACTTCAGCACCTCTAATTCTAGCCTCTTGTGTTGCTTCCATTTTGACTTCATCTCTATCTATTTTTTTTCCATCATCCTAAGCACGGATTTTGTTGCCCTTTTAAAACACCCAAATATTATACCATTTGAAGTAATCACAGTACAACCCATACTCTTATCATCAACCACAACACCATCCATTAACATTCCATTAAATTAGAAAAAATTGAAATCAACTAAAAAAAATCATTAACTTTACCTTAAATTTCCTACAACTGAAGCAACTTCTTCCCTGATTCAAAGGAGTACATGATGTTTTCAACACACATGGCAACCGACACTTGCATTATGGGCTTCCATTGGATTCCTCAGGTATGTATTTTAAGGTTTCTACAATTTGGGGATGTTTCCCTCGTCCTTCGATTTTAACTTATCTGTCAATAGCCTTAATTGTATTTGAGATGAAAATTGAGTTGTGACAAAGAAGGAGTGATAGAGACGAGTTGTGAGAGCTAAAGGAGACAATCTGCGAAAGCTAAAGGAGACGATCTACGAGAGCTAAAGGAGATGATCTACGAGAGATTGAGTAAGAGAGAGGGATGACCAGTGTGACTCTGAGTGAGCGGTAACAGTGAAAGTTAATTAGCCAGTGGAACCCATTTGCATTAGTTGGGTGATGACATGACAATTTAGGGTCTTTTTTTTGCTATTCAATAGTGAACGAAAATTCTTTTAATTTCAAAATTAGCACCTAATTAGAATAAATTAGAATTAAGTGATTTCAATAGATTTTTTTTTTCGGTAACCTTTTTAGAATGACCCCTTACAATTAAAGTATTTTCTGTGCAATTTACCCTTTGAAAACAGAAAATTATTTTTTAGACTTTGACAAACTCATCCAAATGAAAAATAAATTAGATAAATATATGTATTTATTATCACTTATCATCTTTCATAACCAATATCCATCTTTGATGATTATCAGCCAACAACAATCGTTGAAGATGAATGATATCCATAAAAAATTTTAATTTTAATTTATTTTTCTTATATTAAACAATAAATAGTGTAAATATATAATATTTATGATCTAAATTTTTTATAGTCTTATAAATAAATAAAAATTAACATTTTTATATTATATTTCAAATACCAAAAATTATGTCGCTCATAAAATATTTTTCCTAAAATAAATGAAGCCTGAAAATTTAAAAATTTTACTGAGTTACTTTTAAGAATAATATACTTCTTTTTTAGTTTTCTCGATTTAACTCTTGAAATCAATATCCACCCAATTATAATAAGATTTGTTCTTAATTTATACGTGTTCATTAGATAATATTATTTTCATAAATATAAAAAAATTATTAAATTATTATCTCCTTAGTGATTGGAAAAATAAATCCTTTGTTCATCATGCACATTTCAATTGAATTCAAACACGAAGGTTAATACATCATACATTCAATTCAAAGTTTTCTTGTTCTTATTGGAAGATTCAATTTTCATATTTTCCTCCTCTAGGTTCATGCATGCAACATAATGCATGTTTGACAAAAGTCCACAGCCACCTAAGTAAAGTAGTGCTCAACCTTGTGGCGTTTCATGATGTAGGTGATGTAATAAATCTCACACTTTTGTTTGATTTGTGAAATAGAACATCATATAATATTTAATTACCTTCATTTTTATATCATAAATTATTTATAAAATTTATAATTTTTATTAAAAAAATTAAGTCAAATGGAAAAACAATATATTTATGTATTATTTTGTAGAGTTTGAAATTATTAAAATATGTATAAAAGTAATTTTTCATTAATTTACTACTTATTAGCCTTGTCATAAATAAACCTATTAAAATTAGTTAAAAGAACAATTATATTGAGTGAACTCTAAAAATTTCTCACTATATAAAAAAAATAAAATTTACATCTTAAAATATTTGTGTTGTATAATGATTCATGTATGTTAAATTGTAAATAAATATTAAAATCTTATAATTATTATTTTATGCAATAGATATTTCACTTTATAATTAATTTATTTTACATAATAAAATAAGATAAAAATGAAATAGTTATATATATATATATATACACACACACATACATTTATTCACATAACAATTATCATAAATTCTAAAATCTAAATCATGATTAAAATCATAAAATTATTACTTTATTTAATAGATATTTCATATGTAAAATTAATTTAAATTATATATAACTATTGTCAATGTTTTAAAAATTAGGTCAACTTGATTGATCAGACCGATAAAATCAAAAATTAAATTAGTGATTAATTCGATTCGATCTAGACCACTTTTAAATATTATTTTTAATTATTATAAGTATATTTCTATATTTTATTAATTTACAAAGTTATTTTAATTCTATTTATTATTCAACTAATTAAATAGGACAAGATGACATATACATTGCCAAGTACCCTGTAGAAATGCTATAGGACATTTGTCCTTCATAAGATTACCACGTGCTTCTAAGAACAAAGAATCAAACTAGTGAAAAGCTGAATAATGAAAGACTGAATAAGTAAAAGGTCAAACGAAAATAAAATGGACTCACATCCGAACAGAGGCGTCATTTATAATATCCCACAAAAGGACAAAAGATAACATTTAAATAAGACGGTTACACAATACGCTCTCATCCGAATTTCGCGAGTAAATAAAAACAAAATTAACGGATATCATTTTTTGGACATTATTGAGAAAGATTTAGAGAAAATCAAGAATATAGATATTCGTAATCTTCACACAATTGAGTTACATTACATTATATGGTTTACTCATTATTTAATCATATTCTCAAATTTTCATCTTTCATTTGTCATTTTCACAACAACTCTAAAAACATTCTCTAACTTAAATATCGAAGTTATTGTGTTTTTCACAGTTCTCCTTAGCTTACGTTTGCTCTTTTTTCACAGGTCATTAGTCTCATCAAAGATCAAGGAGCCATAAGGTCATATCAAATGAATTGAACTAATTAAACTAAAAATCAATTAACTGATCAATTCATTGATCAACCTGATTTTAAAATATTGACTATTGCACATAAAATATATTTTTTATTATTTCAAAATTTGAGCTAGTACAGTATTTTACAATGATATTTTGTAAATTTTTAAAAAAATTTACATGATTTGAAAATTTTTATCAATTTGATCCATTCTTTTTTTAAACTGATTATGCTTTAGGCCCTATTTATTTTTCAGGAAATGATTTATTTTAAATATTTTATAATATTTAAAGTATATTTAAATTATAATTTTTATTTATAATATTATAGTAAAATGTAGGCTTAAATTTTTTACATTCATTATTTAATACGAAAAATATTTTAAAATTTTTTTATGAATTTCATTGATTTTCGTCAACTTTCATCTATTACTGATAATTAGTGTTAAGTGTCAATAATCAATAATAACTAGTGGTAAAAAAAAAATATACCAAAGCTTTATTTATAGCACACAAAATACCTTTCTTAGTTTTTAATGCTTCATACTATTAAAAATTGATCATCCATGGTTTTTTAAAATTTTTAGTATATTTTTATAATAAATAATATAAATATATTTATTTATAATCTATATTTTTATTATAATATTATAAATTAAAAATAATATATTTTTTATATATTTTAAATATTAAAATTATATTTTTAAAAAATATTATTCAAAAATTTTTTTCTTAAAATATAATTTTACAAATAAATAATTTTTTATAAAATAAATAAAGCTTAATAAATATTTGTTCATATATGAATTATTTTTTATTTAAATAAAATTTTTAAAGTGTAAAAAAAATAACTTCTTCTTTATTGTGAGTCATAAAGAGCACTCGTGTTACCGTTGAAAACCAAGTGTCCAGCGTGGCATAACGTTAGCTTATCCAACTCCAAACGCTCGGCTGAAATCGCTCTGCTTCTCCTCGACGACACGTCATCATAATGCTCCTTTCCGCTACCACCACCGGCAACCTCCTATTCTCCTCCACCAATGCTCTTAAACTCCACTCCACCTCCACCACCACCACAACTGCCACTTCCTCCCCCTTAAAACCACTACTCGCTACCAACGCTTCTTCCACTGCCTCATCATCATCTCTCTCTACAAACAACTTACTCCGTCACGTGACACGCACGCCTCCCGATGACGACGAACAACAATCAGCAGACCTGGTTTCCTCCGCTTCCGCCGTCGCGTCCGCCATCCGTAGAGGCTCCAACTCTCCCGTCGACTTCGTCCAGCAGATCGAGAAGTCCGCCCTCGACAAGACTAAAATAGTCCTTCCCAGTCCGGACTTTCAGCGCCTCTGCATCGAACAGCTAGACCTCTTCCGCCGCATTGTCCATTCCGACGCCGTCCTCTCGGTCACTTCTTTTTCTTCTCTCACTTTTTGTTTCCCGAGAAAATGAAAGAAAATTTAAAAAAAATGAGTTAAATATTTTTTTTTGCTACTTGTGCAGGTTTACGTGAGACCGGCCGGAAGTTACGTAATGGACCGTTTGGAGCTAAGGAGAATAATGTGTTATCCAGGAATAAGTGTAAATGCATCAGATATTGTGATATTAGTTGGTAATTTCAATATTCCTACAGGTCTACGTGCTGCTGAAGCGGCACTTTCCAGTCAACAAGTATGTTTGGCCAATTTCTCTAATTTTTTCATCTCCAAATTAATTGAAATTTTTTTTTTTTTTGTGGATTTATAGAATGGAAATCGTGTTTGAATTTACTATTTAAATGTACAGGTAGAATTTATGTCTGAGCATAGGGCTTTTGTGTTTCCAATGGTGAAACGCCCCTTTGTTGTTGGGTTCTTGGTTGCTGAGTTACCCATGATGGAGCTAGACGCTTCATGTGGGAATGAGCAGGCTGATGGGCCTGATTTGGTTCATTTGCAATCTCCGGATAAGGCTTATGCTTTGCCTTCTAAGAAATTTTGGACAATTGAGACTTTGAATGATGAGTATGAGCCATTGAGAATGTATAACTTTACTGCCGAGCAGAGATTGAATGCTATTAATATCTCTCATTCACTAGCTATGGCGTATGTTATGGATCAGGTAGCCTGCTGCATTTCTCTTTCTTTACTGTTATTTTTATGGAATCTGTTTGTTGTTGTTCATTTTTATGTCTTTGCCCAGGAAATCCGTTTGCTATTGCATTACCTCTTATTCTGAATGCTAAAAATGCTTGTGACAGTGCTTGTTGTTTGTCGTATGGCATATATGGTATATGAATTTGTCCCATCTAACTTTATTTCTTTTATGTATGAGTGCTGAGAGGACAAGCGTAGAACTTCAACGTTCATGCACTTTGTTCTTGTAGTTTTAGGTGGAAAAGATATCCTACACATAACTCTGGCTCTACCCTTGTGCCTTCTTTATGGTCCCCCTCAATATCGATTTTGGTTGTCTTTAATTCATTGATTTGCTAATAGTTTGTATTTTGCTTGTTTTGTTGTGGACAACTAGTTTATGCATACACAATATTGGCGTTTGGTTGACTGTATTTTTTATCTTCTCAGTCCTTTTTTATATTAATATTCTGGTTTTGTTCCACAGAAAGCAATGTTACTTCAACAATCTTCTTGGCAAAATAACGTCAGAATGAATAATCTGGTTGAACAGGTGAACTAGTTTACTGGCTATCTATGGCTTTTAGATTTTTGCAACTATTTACTTGAGATAATTATGATTTCCCTTTCACAAAAATTTCTCACAGATTCGCGGTCCTCTTTCTAGCATTCAAACTTTAAGTAAAATGCTATCCACTCACTTGAAGAGAAGTGAGGTATCTGCTTTTATATTATATTTTTCAAGTTTGATTCTTCCCCCCCTCCTTTTGATTTTATATTCATGCTGAAAGTATATGTTCTTGCAGATTTCTTATGACATTGTTGAAGACATATTGGTTCAGGGTGATCATATGAGAGATGCCCTTCATGAACTCCAGGATGCTGTTTACTTGACAAAGGCACTTTCTCACTCCCTCCCTTCCCTCTCTCTCTCTCTCTCTCTCACACACACACACACACACAAAAATATCACTCAAATGCAGCACATTCATGGTCATGTCTTGTGAAGTTTGTCAACATTATCTATTTAGAATTTTTCTGTAAACATTTCTAGCTTTAAAAAAAAAAAAAAAAAGGTGTGACTTTGGGTTATTACTCATTTTACAACCTGCTGTAGCTGGAATAAAAAATTCATAAAGTTGGAGCAGAAGTTGGACTGCTGAAACTTTCTCCTATAGAACGAGCGAATTTATAATCAAGATCTAGAAATTAGATGCCTGACAATGTTATCCTGTATTTCTTACAGGCCAATATAATGCATTATAATGAAGTGGCATTAAAGAAAATTCAAGATTCCACTTATCACGATCATGAGTCATTGAGGTCTCAATTATCAGATAACATAACTAGAGACACAGGAAACAATGATAATAAGTTCATTGGACTAACTTCTCCAAATGGTGCACTCAAGGACTTAGAGATGCCCATGCCTCCTACGGCTCTTGCTCCCCTTCAAAAACATGGAATAAGGTAGGTTTTATTTGAACAAATTCGTTTGGAACATGGCTATAGTGATTCAATTGGTTCAAACTCCATCCTTTTTCCTTCCCTTCAGTGTCCGGGTTGGTCAATTGGAGGTTGGTCAATTGGAGGATGGCATGAAACTAACATCTCTGATCGATTCTGTTTGGAGCAATTATGTACAGTTGGATTTAATTAATCCACATCCTCCTTTTGTTTATGCTTGTACTTGTGTCAGGAAGACCATGCTATGTTTCTGAGGTGCTGTTAGATTTAGTTGAGGCAGTACAACCTCTTGCCTTTAAGCAGCAACGCAGTGTAGAGGTCATTGAACTTTGTCAGTCTGTACAAGTTGCTATAGAAGAGCCAGCCTTACGCCAGGCCTTGAGCAATTTAATTGAAGGTGCATTATTGCGGACAAATGTTAGGGGCAAGGTTGAAATTGTGTCTACTGAAGCACCTGCTGGTGGTGCCCTTGTGGTTATTGATGATGATGGCCCAGATATGCACTATATGGTAAGAATGGAAATGTTTCAACTCAGGTAGTTTTTTCTTTATTCAAATTAGCCATTGGAATCCCTTGAATTTTCTTTACTCATTCACCAGATGCATGGGTTACTGAATAGTTCCATCTTTCTGCAATATGGAGTGTGTGCGTGATGCATTGTCATGCCAAATATTGAACGAGCATATCTTCATTATATGAGAAAATTGAATACTTAGAAAATCATGTATTCATATCAGTTCATTTTAAGAGTAGCCATGTGAAAGAAAATTGTAGAAATGACATTAGTAACAATCATAAATTGGTTATTATCCACAAGATTAGCCTCCCCATAAACATGCTTTACTACATAGGTCCACTGATTTGGATAAGAATGGGATGTCTCATTGATTGAATCAATACCTACAGTCACCTTCTTGTATCCAAATTCTACACCAAGATTAAGACCTGTGAGAACTTCCTTCAACTCTTTACCACTAATTTCTCTTCGCTAAAACATATCCAAGGTTCCATGAAAATCCTCCAACCCAGTGCCTTTTCTGCATTTCTTATATGACGAGAACAATTTGGTGTCGCAGAAGAAGAGATTTAATCTCTCATAAAGCATGTTTGGTATACCAAGAAATGGAATGAGAATATGATTCTCACTCTTTTTTCATGTTTGGTATCTTAATTTACTTCAAAAACTTAAGAATAAGATTCCAAAAAGATTACAATGTCTCATTATTTTTGGAATTTCATTGTCTAAATTGATTATTTGCTTGTAAAACATACTATATACATGTGTGTGTGTGTTTGTGTGTGTTAATTTATTTGCTTGTAAAGCATACTATATATATGTGTGTGTGTGTTGATTTATTTGCTTGTAAAGCATACTATATGTACATGAGTAATTATATAAATTTTGTTAATATTTGAATTATTTCTTATTTATTGAAATATACCAAACAAAAATATTGTAATGTTAAAACACCATTTTAGACATATATTCTATTTCTCGTTTCTTAGTGTAATCAAACATACTAATAGAGCAGTTCATTATGGTACTAGCACACTTTTACTTTAGTTGTGACTCGCATTGATCTGATATACTGTTTTGTTGATAACTACTGTCACAGACCCAGATGCATTCTCTGACACCATTTGGAGCAGATCTTTTCTCGGAAAACATGATTGAAGACAACATGACTTGGAATTTTGTGGCTGGCCTGACTGTTGCTCGTGAGATACTTGAGAGCTATGGTTGTGTTGTTCGTGTGATATCACCCCGAATCACAGATGCAGCCCTTGGAGCTGGGGGAACCAGGATAGAACTTTGGCTTCCATCCTTTGCTTCATTGTCCGACATAAATGGCACTGCACATGACGCATAGAGTAAAAGTTGCTCCAGCCACCTGGCATGGTAGAAGCTTTTCCACTTTTAAAAATTGAGCGACTGCCTTGTCTAAAGAAGAAAATAAAAACATTTAAAGAGTTCGTCGTGGACATGGAGATCAGAATTTCTTTTCTCTAATGCGTTCATGTTCTGAAATTTGAGGGGATTCTGTACATATTTGTTGTATTCTTATGGCATGTGTAGCTACACTGAATGTAAATAACAAACAGTTTAATCTGTATTGTAATTTATAATAATTGTTAACTTTATGCTTCACTGTGCAAGATGAGCTAAACTAGGTGAATGTAGCACCTGATACTGAAAACTTCAGCTAGTTCTTGCTTGAAACTTCAATTGGCGTTAATATCAAAAATCTTGACCAGGCCTGAAGTTTCTACTAAAGCCTTGAATCTTGCCTTCTTCCTCTTCTCCTCTTGCTGAAAGTTTTGATCTTCATTAAGCTTATCTTTGGCATAATTTTTTTCTTTCCTTCACCGATTACAAAAAGGCATCCCTTTTTCCGCACAATAAATCCTGCATGGAGATTTCATTTCTCTTTCTTTATTTCTACCTTTAAATTGTTAAAATTATTTATTTTATTTTAATAAGTGTTGTTTATCTAGCCGTTAAACATTTTTTCTTTGATGGATTCAACGGCAAAGGATTTTTTAGTTTCTAAATTTAAAGTTAATAAATTTAAAATATAAATTGAAGTTTAATCTTTTTAAAGTAAATGAGTGAATAAGTTCATGAGAAAAATTAACTAATACTGACTGTATACATCTAATTACTGAAACAACTACGTTCATAGGCAAAACTAAAAATTTAGCAAAAAGGGATAAAAATTAAACCAAACTTATTAACACAATAAGTATCATATTATATTTATTGTTTATTAACTGTTAAAATATTAATTATTTATAAAGTGTTAAATATATATTAACAATACTCAAGCTGAATATTTTTAATATTTTCCTAATAGGTATATTAAAGTCATATAAATTCTAGATATTTATCAAAAAAATTCAAAAATAATATTATTATATGCTAATCATAAGAGAACATTTTCTTCACCAAAATCAAACTTTTATATATATATATATATATAATTCATACCGAATGAGTAAATTTTAGCTTTTTGGAATCGTGTTCTCACAAAAATTTTTCTGACCATAAGAAACAAAAAAAAGTTTCATATATTTTCAAGAAAACCTGCACCAAAATGGTGCAGGCAGGCCCCAGCCGACCACTTGGGCGGCCAGCAGCTGGACTAGACAATCCTATCTGTTGTCAAAGATGTTATCGTTACACCTACTAAGTCCCATGGCCAAAGATGTTTCATTGCACCTACGAAGATGGGTTTGGTTGTAAGTCGGAAGCCACGAGAAATTTCATGAGCTAGTCCATTTCAATACGTATGTCAGGGAATCATGTTTATGTTGCAACATGAAGTGCGCATCGTTTTATTTAAATATTATATATGTTATCTTTTTTTAAAGAAAAATAAAATAATATATATATTAATATTAAACTGAATGTATATTAATTTTAATTAAACAGTAAGTATATTGAAATTTATAAAATAAATTAATAAAAAATACATTAATTTTTATTAGGTATTCTACTAATAATATAAAAAATTCTAAAAAACTTTATCGATATACATTATTCTTATATGTACATTAATCCATTAGTTTTAAAATGCATTATTCTTTAACCGTATATATATTAGTTTTGAATTACATATATATTGATATTGAATTGTATGTATATTGATTTTTAAATGTATACATATTGAAATTAATAAAATAGATTAATGAAAAGTATATTAATTTTAAATTAGTACTCTATCAATAATGTAACAAATTTTAAAAAATTTTGTTGATATATATTATTCATGCATGTTTTCGGTACATTAATTTTGAATTGCATTATTCTTTAATTGTATGTGCATTAGTTTTGAACTACATTTATATTGGTATTAAACTACATATACATTGATTTTTAACTGCATATACATTAATATTGAACTGCATATATATTAAAATTCATAAAATAGATTAATGAAAAATATATTAATTTTGAATTAATTTCTAGCAAAATGTAACAAATTCTAAAAACATTTTTGATATATATTGTTCATGCATGTACATTTGGTCAATTAGTGTTAAACTATATTGTTTTTTTCATTGTTCTATTTATAGATTTCAATGTATATGCAGTTCAATATTAATATATATTCAGTTTAATATTAATATATATGCAAAATAATATCAATGTACACACAGTACAATACTAAATATACAGTTAATAACCAATATATATAAATTATACATAATATTTAATAAAATGATATATTTTAATCATAAATGCATAAAACAATATAAATTCGTCCGTTTGGCCTTTCACCTACAAGCTAAGTTAACCACGCCTAACAACTGGCCAACTCTGTTCTATTTCCTACTCAAAAACAAGGGGAAAAACCAATACTAATATGAAACTTGACAGAATGTGGCCATTTGGATGTGTTTGTTGGGTTAGCCATTTCCTTTTGTTTTTCCCGCTTAAACTCCATGATTACCTGCTTTATTATTTTATCTTTCCGCTTGCATGATGGCATACCATGTATCATCAAGAAGCATTCGAGCTTTGACCATTTATTATTCTACATAATTTGATTATCAGGGTATTAAATAATTTCGGATAATAAACCTCTTTTTTATTTATTTGTATAACTAGCATTAAATTTAAAAGGAATAAATTCATCAGAATGTATCCATAGTGTTTAAAAAATTTAATTTCAGCACTTAAAATTGCAATATTTAATCAGGATGGATATATAAATTGATTCAAAAATATGGATGTTGATTCAAGTAGTAAGAGTTCATGTTTGTCTTTTATTATTTTAGTTCAACATCACTAATAAATAGTAAAAAATAAAAAAAAAATACTTTTTATACATTCAATAAATTTGATATAAATAAATATTGATTAAACTGATTCGAAGATGAAATATATTAAACATAACTCGAGAATATCAGAATTTCCTGGTTTATATATGCAAAAGAATGAATAATAGAATAATTATATGATTATAATATTTAAATGTCAAAGGTTATTTTCACTTCATTGATTTTGGATAGATAGTTGAGGAGGGAAGGAAGGGCGGCTTTCCACACCGTAACACTAACGTTACCAAGTCAAAGTCCTCTCCCTGGTGCACGTATTTTATACTTTTTAGTTGGCCTTCAATTTCCAATGGTTACGTTATTTATTTCCATTTCGTTTCTATTCTCTTATTAAAAAAAAAATGCCACCAAAAATAAATAAATATAACCATAGTGATAGTGGTGCTAATATAACATAACGTGACTTTATAGCCAATTGTGTCTACTCTTTCTACCAAAAATTATTTGATATCAATTAGCATGTAATTCAATATATGGTAGTGATCCAAAATTGATCTTAAGCCAGAGGGTTTGTAACACTACTTCAGAATTCTAAGTCAATTGTCGACTCATGTGGCCCATGGAAATCGCTGTCAAATTCATCAACCCATCAAGAGCTGTCTCTCTCTCACTCACTCATTCAATTGGGTACTATTAACTCTTCAAAACTTGCCTAATTTCATTAATTAATTAGAATGTATAATGTGTCTAACGATGACTTGTAGAATTCGAATAAGCCCTCCTCTCTCACATATTGAAGTGAGAAAATTAAAATTTTTGACATAGAAAATGTTATGGATTCACATTTATTTTTGGTGGACCAACATTGCCCTCTTAAAAATAATAAGAATTCATCTTCTTCTATTCATAAAAAATAAGCTAATGGTTCCTTCCATATTCTGGCTAAATCCTTACTTGCCCTTAATCAAAAAGAAAGAAAGCAAATTGTATGGGTAGTTTGTTTCTTACTTTTTTTAGTTAGTTTGGTTTTGTTAAAATTTAATTTTGAGATCTCTTAGCATTAAAATAATTTTAATATTATTGAATAAAAAATTCATTGGCCGTTTTGGTTCATGAATCATATTCGTTAGATTTTCAGGAAGGTATTTTATTTAGGGCTTTTAATTTTTGTGGTCCTATATTTGAGTTTTGCATTTATTGCCCACCAAGGTCTCATAGGTAAATATAGCAAAGGAGTTGGACGAATTTGAACTAAATTAATTTTGAGTTAAATTGGGTATATAAATTAAAATGTTGAAAGAAATTTAAATCATTTTTTTAGTTTTGTGACCGATAGAATCACTCTTAAATTTAATATTTAAAATAAAATTATTATCTTAATTTTTAAATAAAATTTAATTTTTGAAAATAATTTAAATTGGATCAGTTGAATCAATCAATGAATTGAACTAAAGTCATATCAATTTAAATATACGTCATAGATCAAACTAAATCATTTTAAGTTTCCTTCAATTTTGAATAGAGTCAAATAAAAAAGATTTATTAACCTATAAAATCTAATTCTTTTTGAATTTTGATAAAATTGATAAATCCTTTTAATTTTAATAAAATTAGTTAAAACTAATAAAATTTAAACAAATCTAGCCAAAATTCAAATTGATCAAAATAGAATTATATACGCATGACATGCCAAATTATCTAACATAAATTTTTATTAAAAAAAATAGTAAAGTCAATTAACGTTAGTTACTAATATTAATTAACATTATTTTAACTCGATATTTTAAAGTGATGCATCATTATATTTTGATCAATTTGAATTTTATCTAGATTTATCAAAAAGTTATTAATTTTGGTTAATTTTATTAAAACTTGAAAAGTTTGAATTTTCAAAACCAATAAACCAATAAAAAATTACTATATTTACTCGTGAATCATTCAAGGAATAAAAATATACTTTGTTCATCGAAATAATTATGGTAATAGCTCCAAAGTCACAAAAAATCATCCTAACTATAACATTTTAGATATATATATATATATATATATATATATATATATATATATATATATATATATATATATATATATGAAATATTGGAATTTATTTTTTAATACAAAAGTATGTCATTTTATTAAATAAAAAGTCAATATCTTATGTACAGTCAATACTATTAATGATAAAATTAGTGTCTTAGTTTAGTAATAGGTGAGATTATCTAGAAATTGACGTCAGAGTTTGAATTTTATTGATATATTCCCCTTCCTAATACTCAAAAGGAAAACATTAATGAATCCATTTTGAATGAAGTTTTAATGAAATTAAAATTATTGTTACATACTAAAAAACCATGCTCATTCTGTAAAGTGAATCAATAATACTACAAAATCAATAAATATCAACTTTAATTAGGAAAAAAATATTCACATAGAAAGAAAATAACTCTAATAGGAATATTGTACTTTTTTTCATCCTTAAAAGTTGTTCATTAATTCTTTTTGAAATGTTCCAACATACATGTTCATTTTCATAAAACAAAAAAATTTATAATCAATCTTCCAAATTTATCCTCATTAATTACTAAATTAGAAAATTATATTCATTTTCTCATTAAATATAAGTGAGGGTATAAATGAGATAATATACTACAAATGTGAGTTGCCAAAACATTAAAAAAATTTAATAATGTGAAAAATTATTGATGATAATCTTTTTAGGATAGAAAAATAATAAAATATTAACTTTATAAAAAAATTAGGTTAAAAAATATTAAATTGTTAATCTTGTATGACAATTTGGTCACTTAGGCCGAATTCAAGTAATTTTTTTTATTTAAAACTGAATGCTTGTTTTTAAAAAAAAAAAAACAAAAATGAATGCTTTTTAAATTTCTTAAAAATTGAAAAAAATGGCATAAAAAATTGACAATAGGTAATAGAGAGATGGTAAATGCGATATTGCCTACCAACATGTTAAATAGGGAATGAGCTGTATTTTATTAGAAATTTAAATAATCAATAAGAGTCTTCGGTTTTTATTTAGCAAACCTTTCAATGAATACATTTGACCATTATAGAATGCATACATTCCAATTACCATTTCCTTTAAAATTTGTCCTTTGTCGTACATATATTTATACACTCTCAACCACATGTACTCTTTTATAAGTTTCACAATATAAATTTTTTTTCCTATTTTATTAATTTTGTTATTATTATAGTTAAAATAAATCGATACAATATTTAGTTAAATAAATTCAGATTTGTTTATTATTATTTAATTTGATTTAATTTTAAATTTTAAAAATTTATTATTATATAAAAATCAAATAAGTTAAATTTTTATAAAATAAATGAATATAACAATTTAAAAACTTAATATATACACCAAAATAAAAAAAAATATAAATCAATACCAACATACCTTTAATAAAAAATAATGTATCTAAAGTAATAATAATGTACCTGAAATAATAAATAATATACATATAATACAACACCAATATACTTATAATATAAAGTCAATGTACCTCTTTGTAATATTAATGTACATTCATATAAAAACTATGAGCTGCAATTTTAAATTAATGTATTTATAATATAACACAAATGTATCTAATTAATATATTTGCAACACAACACAAATACACCTAAATGTTTGAACAATGTATCTCAATCAACCAAAAACAATATACCAACAGTAATAATAATATTTATGATATAAATATTTATTAAAAATATTATTATAATTATAAATTATATAATTATATAAAAAATATATAATATTTAAATAATATAATAATATAAAATTATATAATTATACTAATATAATATAAATTAAATAATATATTAATATGATTATATATATAATATATAAAAATACATAAAAATCTCATTTATAAAGAAAAAGTAAAAAAAAAAAAAAAAATACACAGCTTGCAATGCATGCCCTCTTTTCATCCGTGCAATTTCAACAGTTTATTTTCTCTCAAATTTCTATTTATTTTTCATTATATTCATAAATTTTAAAATTTTAAAAAAATGGCAGGGCACCATTCAAATCTTACAGAAAAAGAATTAGTCAGGTATCAATATCTAAAAAAATAATGAGGTTTTAAGCTTTAAATACTCTTACCATATAATTCAAAAATAAGAAAGATGAATGTTTAAATATCTAATTTATAAATTTAGGCATTAAAGCACATTTAAAAAATGATAAAAAATTATGATTAATTTACAACTTTGAAGTTAAGGTGACAACTGAAATCCCAAAGTCTGGTTTGGTTCTAGTACAATTCCGTCGCACAAAGAAAAAACAGCAAGAACAAACAACAAAGAAACTTCAAATCTCTATTTTTCTTGTACAAGTCATCTAAGAAACCTCAAATTCGCGAAATCAAGTCTGATTTTCTTGCTTAATTAATGGTAATAAATAATTAAAATTACTAGTCAAAAATTAAAACTGGTTTTTCAGGATAATAAGAACTCTAACAAAAGGAAAACTCCTTTTTAAATATTAGTGCATCTCTATAACCCAATACAAAGTGAAATACAACAACACAGAAAGAAAAAGAAAAATACTAAAGATTTTCCCAATCTACTATCTATCTTCTTCAAGATCTTAACAAGAAAACTAATAACTGAAACACTACCAATCACCAATCACACCCTTTTCCTTTTTCCCGGGAATTTCTTCTTCTTCTCCTGCTTCTCTTTCTTCTTAGCCTTTTGTTTTTTTGTGCATTTTTCTAGCTCCAAAAGGCCGATCACGAGTTTAATCATTCTTTTTCTCTTTAGCTCTTTATTTTGGGATTCCAGATTTCAATTCTGGTAAGTGGGTTTCTCTTGTTTTCCTTGTTCTTCAACTTATCTTTTGCCTGATCTTGCTTTTGCTGTTAAAGGTTCAGTCTTTTTCTTTTTTGAAGTTTAAATATTGTCAATTTCTTGCCTTTTTTTTTTTTTTTTCCCTCTCTTTTGAGATTACAAGTACCTTTTGGATTTCTGCTGAACTATTATTAAAGAGATTAAGCTTCTTTGTTCTTATTCATTTGCTTCTAGCTGTTTAGTCTTGTGTAAATCTTTCAACTTAAGCAAGTTTAGTTGTTTTGTGGGCTTAAAACCAATACTGGGGATCTGGGTTTTTGTGTTGATTGAAAATTACGGATTATCATTAGTCCAAAAGGGGCATGAGGTTGTTGCTTCATTATTGAGGTACCATATCTAAGGTTGAGGATGAAATTTGGCATCCTTGAATACTGAATGAATGGTTTGTTTATTTTGTCAAATAGGCCACATGGTTGCTTGCCCAGTATGGTTACTTATAGAGCGTTATATGGAAGGAGCACGTGCTTGTTTTATGGTGTTTGAGCAATCGTTAATATATCCGGTTGAGTATAGTTAGTCATATGGGTTTTAGCTCTTGGGGTTTTAGTTCTGAAATAGAGCTAGTTGGCATGTTGGATATATATGCGAAGCAGGGATTGAGATGTTATGAGGTTGCCAACAATTGAAGTCCTTAGGAGCGAGTGACTCTTGGCAAGGAGAGCAAAGAGCTTATCATCTCTGTTTCTAGGAGATTTTTGTCATTTTTTGTTCCTCACCAACGTTTTTACTATATCAGGCGATTTTTGCTTTATAACTGAATATAATCTTTCAATATGTTACAAAAAAACATTTTTTGCTCTCAAAAGTTATGTACTTTCCTGTTCACTTGTATTTTCTGATTCTGATAATTCATCTAGATTCATGAAAATAATGTTTTTGAACTGATACTGATGTCCTGATTTATGATTATACAGGTCTGTCTTCCTTCAGCGAATGTCTGTCTCTGTTTGTTTAATGGGGAATAGGCAATTCAGGAATTATTAAGAAACACACTGGCTACTTGCTACATTGGCGATTGTAAATAGAATGGGGATCCCCTCAAAAAGGTCGAATCCTCTGATGTTTTTTCTTTATCACTGAAAGAGCTCACTTTTTTTTTTTTTTTTGGTATATTCATATACATACACATTTGTGTACTTGCATTTGAATTTTCCATTTGCTCTTTGAGATAATTTACCAAGGTCTAGACTCTAGATATGACGACAGACTTCAATAACTGAATGTTTGCCTTTTGTTTCTGCAGTACGGTTAGTAAAAAACCAAACGAGACAATGAGGCTTATTTTAACAACTTTTCTTGGAGTAGTTTTTGGCTTCTTGATAGGAGTATCTTTTCCAACCTTGTCATTGACTAAGGTATGCAAATTTTGAGGTTCTCACAAATTTTCCGTAGTCATTGAATTTTCTTCTTCTTGTTGGTTTCTTTATAATGTTTCCACGTGGTTATTCTTATAATTGTCATTTGAAATTTCATATATTTTTTTAAAGCTGGATGATAAAACATTGTATTGTTTTTAAACTTGGCAGCTGAATATCTCATCCAGCTTTCTTCCTTCCATTGATCTCTCATACATTGATACGAAAGAATTAGATATCTCAACCGGGACTATGTCGAATTCTTGGTCATCAAGAAAGGATACTGATAACACAACTCAAGGGCAAAATCTGAATGATACATCAAAGGTATGTGCTTTCCTTATCTCAATGTTATACTACACACTTGATTTGTTTGGGTTCGACTTTCCTTATTATTAAGGAGCTTTTCTATCCTACTATTTTTCAATATGCTTCCAGAATCAGGTCCATGAAAGCCTTTTCACTGAGAAAAGAGCTCAAAAGAATACTAGTTGCAAGTGTTTGGGTGATAGCTTTAAGGCATTATAGGCATTATTTAATCACTATGGGATTATCTGGATTTTTGTGGAGCAGCTATTAGTTTACGTCTTTGAGATCTGTAGTGAAAAGTATTTACGGTTTTAGGCGGCACTTTGGCAGGCAGCCAAGAGAAAAACTTAGGCTTAGAAGGATGAAATATGATTAGTGAGAAGGAAAGGACAGTTGCCATTTTAGTTTGAAGGAAAGGAACTAACTGAATAAGGTAAGACTTCCACCTCTCATATTTTTTAGGCACACTACTCAAGGTTAAACCTAAAGTGCTTATCTGGTCCTTGAGTTTTTGAGATCTTCGTCAGGATCACGTTAATTTTTTTGGTTTAAAAAAAAAAATAATTGCGAGTTCAAATCTACCAGTTCTGTTGTTCATACCCCTCTTGGTTGATATGGGTGTGACATCATCATTCTCTTGTTTTCGCTATGTCCGTTCTCATTTTTCCTTTCTTTTCCTTAGGATAAAGGTTATGATATCCAAGCATTGGGATAGTGTAGTGATTTCACAGTTAAATACCATAATAAATAACATTTTTGTCTCTTTCTGAATTGAAAAAGAGTGCTAAATACCAATTGATTGAATTCAGTTGAATGAAAAACATGGTGTGACTTTAGGCAAAGACTCCATTTCATTCTATCTTTTCTAGTTATTACCCAAAGACTGGAAAAGACTGCAAGGCTTTGTTGGGTGTGCTTAATATTCCATGATGTGGCCGCATACAGGCAGCCTCTACTATTGTTTCTATTATTGTTTTTCAAGGAGCACTTTTTGATGTCCGACTGCTGGGCGTTATGTAGATATATCATGGCATGAGCAGCAGATTATCACAGACCTACCATTACAATTGTTATATACTTTTTTAGTCATTAAATATGATAGCTGTGTTGGAAAATGTTTGCATGACATAAGTAGCATCATTTTCTGTTAAAAAAAATGAAATTGTTTCTTATAAAGAAAAGAAACTCAAGAAATGCATGTGGAGTATATCCATGAATTTCTCTCACTGTGCCTCCTTTTGCCTGTTCAGATTTGGGTCCCTTCCAATCCCCGGGGTGCAGAAAGACTGCCACCAGGAATTATTGCAGCTGAGTCAGATTTCTATTTACGCAGATTGTGGGGTAAGCCTAGTGAGGTGTGTATTCCCATCACTCTTACTTGTAATATAACTTTAACCTCGAGTCCCCTGTGAAAGACCTGAGTTTTCTTAATTTACATCAGAATTTGGTTAGTTTCAATATATGCAGAAGGAGACTTTTGCTTTGAATGAAATAAGAATTGTGAGTACGTATTGGTATATACAATTTAATTGGATTTTCCAAAGGTGTAGACTATTCAGACAGGGGATTGATTAGGAAAAATAAGTGATGGCAAAATAATCTTTAGCAAAATGGCAAAAAATGAAATAAAATAATACTGTTGGAATGTTGGCCATCCATTGTCTTTTCTTTTGATTCTTGAGACGTGTGAAGAAAAAAGGGAATGTAAAAAAGCTTGCAGTATAACATCATTTCAGAAGCTGAGAAATGGTGATGTCTGAAATGTTGACTCTAATTGATAAACTGTGTTTGTGCTGCTTACTGTCTATCATCGTGCCAATAGAACAGCCATGGTTTCCATTTGCTCTTGCTCCCTGAGTTATGGCATTGATAACAATGGGAGTTTAAATTTTAATCTGATATTCAAATGTAATGTCTAGATAATCTTTAATTTAAATCTTGAGATATTTGACCAAGTTGGTGTTTGCAGGACTTGACCAGCACACCAAAATATCTTGTGACCTTTACTGTTGGCTATAATCAGAGAAAGAATATTGATGCGAATGTTAAAAAGGTTAGTCCTTATCTCTCTGTGTACATACAATGCATGTGTTCTTGAATCATTCTAGACATGTAGTATGTATCTAAATATGTGTCTCTTGCAGTTTTCAGAGAACTTCACGATTCTCCTATTCCATTATGATGGACGGGTGAGTGAATGGAATGAATTTGAGTGGTCCAAACAGGCTATTCATGTGAGTGTTCGGAAGCAGACCAAATGGTAAGTATTGCAAAATTAAGGACACATGTTAAAAGTTCTATAACATGAATATTATTGTTTCTGGTTTGCTTAAAATTTTCTTGTAAGCTTAAATACTCTACTATTTTGTCCTAGGTGGTATGCCAAGCGTTTTTTACATCCTGATATTGTTGCTCCATATGACTACATATTTATCTGGGATGAAGACTTGGGAGTTGAGCATTTCAATGCAGAAGAGTGAGTATTAAATATAAAATAGCGTTTTTATGTTTGTTTTGTTTAGTTGGACTAAAAGGCTGTTATATTTGTATGCAATTCCAGATATTTAAATCTGGTAAAAAAGCATGGCTTAGAGATTTCGCAGCCCGGTTTGGAACCTAACAAAGGGTTAACCTGGCAGATGACAAAAAGAAGAGGTGATCATGAAGTTCACAAGTAAGAATGATAGGAAACCTATATAATTTTAAAAAAGCAATCATGGTATTTATGGACTACTTTTAATCCTTCCTTTGAATTCCAACTTTCAGAATAACGGAAGAGAGACCAGGCTGGTGCACTGACCCACATTTGCCACCCTGTGCAGCGTATGAAATCTTGACCACTGTCATTTTTATTGTTGTATCATATCCTTGGTTCACCTGTCCTGCTTCATCTTACAGCAGCCAGTAAGGTGTAGAATGCTTAAAAGAGTTTTTACTCGTGAATGTAGGTTTGTTGAGATTATGGCTCCCGTGTTTTCCCGAAATGCATGGCGCTGTGTGTGGCATATGATCCAGGTGCAAATCTTGTGCTACTCTAATCTCCTTTACTTTTCAGACCTCTGTCTCTCTCCTTTGCCTCTTACAGTAAAGTTTGGTTGCCATTCACTTTTGTAGAATGACTTAGTCCATGGATGGGGTCTTGATTTTGCTCTAAGAAAATGTGTAGAGGTAAATGATCTTCTTCTATACGTTTTCATTTGTACTGTTGTCATGATGAGACTCTTCTAAAATGCTTTGCTCCTCAAAAACAGCCTGCCCATGAGAAGATAGGAGTTGTAGATTCTCAATGGATTGTTCATCAAACTGTTCCCTCACTTGGGAATCAGGTAAAGGAATATCACATGCCTCAGTATATTTCCTCTGCGAATCCCTCCCTTATTGTATGCTTAATGTGCTAGAATGAAATACTCATCTTGTGGTTCCTTTTGCTAGGGTGAGTCACAAAATGGGAAGGCGCCATGGCAAGGGGTATGTAAAACATGTTTTCTTTTACACTTCTTTTGGTATAGCCACATTTATGATTCCTCTGTTCCCTTCTTTCCTTGTATGGATTTTCTTTTTCTTTTTTTTCTTTTTTTTTGGCTCGTTCACTTGGTACTTCCTTTCAAACGTTCCATGAATAGAAAAAATTTTGTGCATTATTATTTTCTGAAAAATCATCACAGTGCGGCTCATTTGGTTGAGTGGCCAAGTACCACAGTATTATGAGAAACGTAGCTCCTTCCCTGTCAAATTTTCTCATGCCATGTTTTTCTCTTGGACCCTTGGTACTCTTTTTTCTTTGTTGGTCAATGTGTCTCCTACAGTTTTGGAGACAACTCTAGGACACTGAATAAAAAACTCATTGGTCCGTCACTGCTCTTTTTCCCTACTAACAAGTTTCTGTGTTGTACAATTACAAGTTTACTTGTATAAAGCTGCAGCATGTCATCGGAGATATAAATTCACTTGCATTAAATAAATTTTGCTGAGCTCTTTCTGTTGGTATCAGGTGAGGGAGAGGTGCAGAAAGGAGTGGACCATGTTTCAAAACCGGATGGCAAGTGCAGAAAATGCATATTTTAGGGCAAAAGCAATTGAGTCTTCCAATTCCACTGTTCATTAATCAGAAGAGATAGTAATTTATAGAAAGCTGAGCGGACACTACCCATCATTACAACACAGCTCAACATTTTTCACCTGTTTTGTAATCATAACAGTTATTTATCATTACTAATGATATTTTTTCGCCTCTGAACCAAAGTGCATCTTAAATACTACATGTTAACAACTTGGGAGGGAAGAAAATAAATAATTCCCTTATGGAATGTTTTTGTTTCTGGCTTTCTACTTGAGTTATCCATGTATTCCTCCTTTTTCGTTTCCAATTAGTCTGGCTTGGTTGTGTTTTGGTCCTTCTGCACGTTCATGGGATCTAAGGGCTTGGTGAATGAGCAGTTACATCAATACTTTTGTTACCACTTCACTAACTCCTTATTAACTGTAAGTCTAAGACATACTAGAACATTCCTGGCGCCATTGATGATGTGGGTTGGGAGCTAATCGCCCACGTGTTCCAGGTGGGGAGAGTCTTCCATACAGGTGGTATTTTTAGGCTTACCTAAGTTTATGTTGACCATTTGTTTATGAAAAGGTCGCTTGTAATGATTCACTTTCTTTAGGCCATTTGGGTATGGCCTTAGTGTACCTAACAAACGAAAACAAAACCGTTTCATGAGCACTATTATTTTCAAAAGATGTATCTTTTGAATTTTTGATGTCTCCTACTTTTATTTAGTTAATAAGTATCAAATGGGTTTCTCACCATTTTCCATATTCAATATATAGATCATATCATTAATTTGAAAGAACTTTTGACCATAAGGTTAACTTGGAAGACTTAAATTGTTAGATAGGTCACATCTCATTAGCAAACAACATCATAAGATTGGTGATATAAATATCTTTAGGGCTTAGACTCCATCTATGGTTTTCGTTACTCCAAATAGATAACATACTTCCAATCGCTTCCCAAAAAAAAATCATACTTAATAGAAAAATTAACTCATAATGTTGAGCTTTTTTTTTTTTTAAAAAAATAAAGTACTATTTATTAAAGATTTGAAAATTTTATTATTTCAAAATTTTCAAGCTCTTATTAGAATTTAAACTTATAAGTTCAGAGAGAGTTAGCTCTAGCATTTACCACAACCTCATAGATTAGAGAGAATTTTCTATCATTAAATCAAAGCCCAATTAGATGGAAATTTTTGTAATTAATATATTGATATAAAATTATTCATGTGTAAATAAAGCTTATTCCTTAATAAATTTCTTATTGACATTATTAGATGCAAGGGTGAGTAAACGGTCAGTTCGGTTAATTTGGTTTGGTTGTTATCAAAATCAAATAAATCAAATTTCATATATATTTAAAATCGAATTGAGCTGAAATTTTTGAAAAAAAATCAAATTAATTGAAATTTATATGCTTATAAACCAAATTGAACCTATAAAAGTTCAGTTCAGTTCGATTCAATTTGATTAAATTACATATATTTTAAATTTGATTCGATTAAAATTGGTTTGATTTATTAATAACTTTGATTAATTCATTTTTTTATTTTTTATCTAAAAACTGAACCAAAAACTAAAATTTTTTTTAAAATTACAATCGAACCAAACTGATTTTATCAAATGATTAAATCGAACTAAACCAAATTAACTCGATTAGGTCGATTTTTTCGATCCGATCTGGTTTTTACCCACCCCTAATTAGATGAACAATCAATATTTTACCTCAAATGATATTTTAAAGTGAAAAATAATATTCATTTTGAAAGACAAATATTTTTATTTTTAATTTAAAAAATATGATTTTTTATCTTCAATAATTATAATTTTCTCCCTCCCCCTTTATCTAAGTAAAATAAAAATATTTTTCTTTCTTTTTCATTATTAATTAAAATTTTAAATTATTAAATAAAATAAGATGATATTTTCTCTATCCTCTCTTCCCTCTCCTTTCCCTCCTAATGTATTTATCCTGCCTCATATATTAGGAACTAACGAAAACTAGTCAACATTTGTCAAAGAGGGATTTGGAATTCAACACCATAAGATGATCACAATCAATCGACTGTTAAAGTGGGCCATCTTGAATGAGTCGTGAGTCGGGACCAACCCAACTCCACCAGAAAATCAAGAAAATATCATTTCATGCTTCACGCGTCCTCCAAGGAATCAAGAAACTTCGGCTCACAAACGATGGTGCCACCAGTCACCTCTTCCTTCGCCACCGCAAGCCACGTGTCCCTTTCAAAATTAAACTACCATTCCCCTCGTTAGCCTATCACGCTGTTGCCATAAATCTTTAATCATCACCTCTCACATGCCCTACACGTGTCACACACGTGTACACCCGATCTTAGTTAGCCCAATCGCACTACCCCAACTAGGGTTGCCGTTCCTGGAGGTCAGTTAGTCACTACTTATAGGCTCAAACCTCTTTGCTTCTTGTTTATATGTGGAGGCAAATTGCCTGCTCGCTTGCTTCGCTTCTTGGTCTCTCCTCTTGTTTAACAAGCAATTCGATCAAGAAAGGAAAGAAAGAAAGAATTATGGGTTTGTCAAGTTTTCCTAGTGCAGCTGAAGGAGTCCTACCAGTTCTTGTAATGAACACAGTTCTATCAGTGGCGATATTAAAGAATATGGTCAGGTGTTTACTACAACTCGTGGGTGTTAATTGGTCTCGACAAGATTATGATCAAGACCCAGAAAAACCTGAAGACAATGCAAGAGAAAGGAGAATATCAATAACCCAGTTCAAGTCTCTGACTACTAGTGGTGTTGGTGGTGGTGCTGGTTGGGCTTGTGGTGCTATAGTGGAATGTTGTGTATGTTTGTGTAGGTTTGAAGCTGATGAGGAGGTGAGTGAGCTGTCTTGCAAGCATTACTTCCATAAAAGGTGCTTGGAAAAGTGGTTTGACAATAAACATACTACTTGCCCTCTTTGTCGCTCTGTTCTCTAAAGATTTGTGGAACAATTTTTGTCCTAAACGAGATGTTTAGATTTTTGGTGGAAGAATATTTCTTGTTCCTTCACTTTTGTTGTTTTGCTTTGCCTTTTGGGTTTGATTTTTGAGCAAAATTTAGTGAGAGTTTATTACGTGATGATATTCTTTGCTCTAATTATAGTGTGTAGTGTTGTATTGCATTTTGTATTATTAGTAGTCTGCTGACTGTGTAGAATTAACAAGAACATTCAAATTGAAACATCAGCACAAATATGAATTGGGCTTACACCATAGCAAGACTAGTTTTGTACAAAGCCAATGGTATAATAAAAATTTAATTAGGTATTTCTAGTCTTGTACTATAATAATATGTAACTGAAAATAATAAAATTTAATTGCAGAAAAATTCATGTGAAAATAATAAAATTTAATTGCAGAAAAATTCATGTAGTATTCCTTATTGTCTAGTTGTTTCTTATTGTCTAGTTGTTTGTTGATTGCCCATGTAGTAATGAGCAAATATATAGGATGAATGATTGGACATGGAAATCTACCTAAGAGGAAATTTTATGGAATGTGTTGCGCACCTTATTGCTTATAAAATTCTATTACATCTTTGTGCTCTTATTTTATCCATTAGAGGGAAAAAGAAAAGGAAAAGAAAAACAAGAAAAAAAAAATAGAAATAAGAGCAGTATCTTGAACGATTCCAGCATGCTTCCTTGAATGATCTGCCCAATTGTACTGACGTGTTGGGCTCTTGGTTGGAGGCAAAAATTGTCAAATCAATGAGCTAGGCACTGATCCTAGAGCAGCTGAAATGGAGTGTGCATAGCCATTCACCAACCATTTGGATATCTGAAAAATCCAAACCAACCTTGTTAATCACAGCTCATCCTATGTAAGAAGTGACTAGTCTGATAGGCTCAGCCCTTTGGGCAACTGGCTGCCCAAAATTAACAAAGCCTGCAAAGCAATGTCTGTACATGGGTCAAGGCATTTAATGTTGCTCTCTTCCGGAAAGATGATATGACTCGTTGCCACCAACGAATAAGTTTTATGGCTTTTTTTCTTTATCATACTATAATGGGCGGAAAAGGTTGAATCAAGAATCTGTATTTTTAGTCAAATATACAACCAATTAAGCCAAGTTGAGACGTTTGGTTAAGTTTGATGCCAAAAAGGTGCCCTAATAACTTTTGAATCTCCCTGATAATTCTTCACACACAAAACGGTGGAAATTGATAAGGAAAACAGTGCAAAAAAATTGAACTTAGAGATTTTATTGAGGACAATATTTTTATCAGTGAATGGACAAATTGTCACTGTTTGGAGTTCTATACTCCTGTAACTAACTAGACCAATGAAAGGGAAAGAGAACTAGGGAAGAACAGAGAGCATATATGATATAAAGGCTGTTATGATACTTGCGAAACCATTAAACAATACATAATGGAATTCTGGGTTCAGTCTTATTTATAACTGGGGTATAGAAGCTGCCCAGCCAGGCCCGGAAACAAATACTGATGCTTTACTTATATCCAAATTTCTTATGCTTTAGCTTAAGAAACTCCTCAGTTACGTCATCAACATTTTCTCTACAGATATTTTGACTTCCCAACTTAACACAAACAGTTTCTTTCTCATGTTTTGCGGCAGCTTGATCACTCACCGATTGATTGACAAAATTCTCATAGCCATTGTTGAATGATGAGCCCTGGAAGCTGTCATATGAGGCCATCCAATTGTTGGTGTCATTCCTAGAGCTCCAAAAGGACATTTTCTTTTCACAGATATTGGTTTAGTTATGGAGAAGGGCTTAATTTTGTAACTGATTTTTTTTTTATGGTATTTTGTGTGTATCACTTGTGGGTTTTTATAGTCCGCATGACATTATTCCTTAAAGATAAGAGTGAATCTAATACCCTCCCCTTTTGACATGGAAAATGCAATTTCGAATCCATCTGTGGTGAGCTAAGGAATCTAAAACGCACATGGACTTTTTATGGCATAAACCAAGTTTTGATTTTCCATTTCAGAACCTTTGAAGTCAAATTGGAGAAGTTTTGATCAAATTTTGTGACTTGAATCAATTACCTTGTCCTGTTATACAAGAAAGATCTCCAAGCACACCAATGCTAAACATGATTAAATTTTTATTTCTTTAAAGTTTCTAGAATAAGTTGCAGGTGCAAGATTAACAAGTATTGAGCACGTCTAATAGCATTTTAGTCGAGTTTTTGTCTTGCAGTGCAAGTAATTAGAGATTCAAGTTGCTGCTTTAACAAGATTTGTTGAACCATAATGTACACATGTTGAATATAAAGGAATGAATTTTGTTATAAACTTGGGTTCGTAAACTTAGATTCAATTATCCTGAGATTTGAAGGCAGCCTTTCATATGATAGGCTCTGAATTCATATTAGGGGTTTAGGAAATTACTGTCCTGTGGGGCTATTAGGTTGGTTTTCAGGAAATTTAAGAATATCTGAGGATCTTTCAGACATTCTATAAACAACAATCAAAAGATTCAATGGGCCAAAATTTAAACTTAGTATGTGTTGTATACTCTTATTTAAATAGTGGGTTTTATTTCATAGTAGTAATTTTTAGTGAGTTGCAACACAAGAATTTAGCAGAGAGGTTACAGGACTATAGCCAAGACATAATGCAAGGCAAACTTTTATTTTTAATTTTTTTATTATTAATTTGATCTCATGAAATTAGAACTTGAAATCTCTCTGTCATGGAAAAAGCCAGCTCCTTTGGCATCCACTTAAAAATTTTTGCAGCCATTCAGCTCGCAATTGAAGTTATCATCATCTGTACTCCAACTGCTACGTTCATACCTCATTTCCTCCACCCTCAAAGCCTGCACTGGCTTATTCACAACGCGACCAACAGTATAACTCTTGAATTCAACATCCATAGTTGCATTGTTGAACATGTTATTCTCTGATGATGAGAAAAGGGTATCAATAGCATCCATTTTGCCACTTGAGGCATGGTTGAAGTGAACATCTTGATGCTTGTTGTTGTGACCATGAATGAACATGGTTTGCTACTGCTGCTTTGATGGCTTAGGAGAAGCAAGGCCTAGTCCTACTGTCACTTTTGCTGAATGTCCCTCAAAGTGAAAGTTTTTTCATTTAAATAGAGAAAACATTTGATTTACATCCCTAAAAATCTGCAATATATCTCTAAAGATCTGTTAACAATCTGCTATAATATCCCTAAAAATCTGCTACAGAAATATATATACCATAATTACAATATATCTTTAGATATACCATAATTACAATATATCCCTAAAGATCTGCTATATATATCTCTAAAAATCTGCTATATATCCCTAAAAATCTGCTACAGAAATATATACACCATAATTACAAAGATATATACAGTTATGGAAATAAATAAATAATATGTCAACTATGCTAATATCCCCCCTCAAATTGATGCTGGTGGATCAAGAAGCATCAATTTGCCTACTAGAAATTGA
>CATIWR010145306.1:0-48728 GCA_949677035.1 Omphalea diandra
GCATGAACATAAAAAGGTCAAGAATTGCCAAGTTTCCAGGATCCTTTCGGATATGACCTAGAAGAGGTAACCAAAAATGACCATCCACATTGTTTATGATAATATCATACATCGACTGATTAGAAAGTCTATAACACTTTCCCTTTACCTTCTTCAATTACCACTAATGAAAACATTATTTGGACAATGGACAGCCACAGAGGAAATTGCAAAGAAAAATCAAAACATGTGTATAATTTAGTACAGAAATATAACCTCCTTCTAACTGTTTCTTTGTAGGAGGATGATGCATTAATCATGGAAGTCCACTTATTATAGCTAGCATTGCAAGTCCTTTTCTATCTTCTTAGAAAATCTTTTCTTCCAGGTTGGTTCAATTAATCAACATCTGGTTAGTTTGTAGTGCAGCTGCCTAGCAACTAGGGCTGAGCATTTGGTCGGTTCGGTTCAAAGCGAATTGAAATTATGAAAACCAAATAGACCGAATTTAGTTTAAATTCAAACCGAATTAAACCGAACCGAAATTAAAGATAAACCGAACCGAAAAATCGGTTTGGTTCGGTTCAGTTTTCGGCTCAATGAGTTGTTGGGCTTTTTTATCTTATATAAAATAATTTATTTTTAGTTTTTTAAACTCAAATTAAAAGAAAAATTAAAAAATCTCACAAATTCAGTTTATTCGGTCTATTCGGTTTTTTCAATTTTAAACCGAACCGAAATTAAAACCGAATTTTCCTATTTTTCTAAACCAAACCAAATTTACTTTAAAACCGAACATAATAGACCGAATTCACTCGATTCGATTCAGTTTTTCGATTCGGTTTTGCTCACTCCTACTAGCAACAACAAAATCTTATATATCTTCCAAGTTGGGTCAAGTAATTAACATCAACAAAACATTAATGGACTTAACAGCGTGAAAACTACGTCTTGCACGTAATTATATTATATTATATTATTATAATTAATATAATTTTCAAGTATTTAAATAATAATTTTATTACTATGTGTAATTATTTATTATTTCAAAAATTATTTTAATAAAATTATCACAAATAATTTATAAATTACGCATAATTTAAAATTTTATATAATAATATAATATATATGCATCAATGTACTAATCAACTGATATAAAATCCTTTTAAGTGGTCGTGTGTGAATAAACAATAATCATGAGAAAAAGTAATGAGATATTCGTTTTCTTTTCTTTATTAGATAGAAAAATAAATATGTAATTGATTTTTCCCTTCTCTCTTTGAGGTTATTATATATGTGATGTGAAGGCTCAATATTTAGCAAAAAAAGATAGGAAAAATTAAGTAAATATATCAAAAATCTTTGATAACGGAGTTTTTAATTTCAATTTGTTACTTCAATCAAGAGTCTGAAGTGGATTGAGGATTAAAATTTATTATACATTAGTTGTTGAGGAATTTACTTCTTCCTTTCTTGAATATAAATCTACCACCACTATATTTATTAAAATTGATTTTGAATAGCTTATTTAAGTTTTACTAAGTGATTTTTTTTTCTAATTCTTACAGTTTTCTTTGTTAATTGATCCTTGTAGAAGTTATTAGTTTTAAGTTAATAGATCTTTTTATATCTAGTTAAGACTATTTATTGCACTTGAGATCTCTTGTTTTTAATGAAATCAATCAATATATATTATTTATTTTAATTTTAAAGTTAGTTTTAAATCATTATTTATCATTTGTCAAATACTTATGTATAATACAATCATATATAATTATTTTGTATTATGTTATAAAAAATTGACACATCAAAAAATATTTATAAATAGATAATCAGAAAACTCAGCTCCTATAATAATTTTTTTAAAATTAAAAATTAAAAAAATCTAAGGAATAAAAAATTCTAGACAAAAAGTTAAGATTTGTGTTTTAGATCTTAAGATTTGTGTTTTAGATCTTAAGACTTATGTTATATATCTTTTTATATCTAGTTAAGACTATTTATTGTACTTTGGATCCTCTTGTTTTTAATGAAATGATGTTTATAGTTTTGAGATTAAAAAAAAAAAAGGGCAAGAGAGATAAGATGTCAGTCTATTTAGATCTCAATATGTATATCATGGACCTAGTTCATGTTGCAACATAGACCTAGTTCATGTTGCAACATGAACCTAGGTTAAAACATACTATTTCATTTAAGTATCATACGTGCCATTTCTTTTTAAAAGAGAATTACATGTACATTGGTATTGAACTGCATGTACATTGATATTGAACTACATATATATTAAAATCCATAAAGTAAATTAATGAAAAATATATTAATTTTCAATTGATACTATGTAAACAATATAAAAAATTTTAAAAACTTTTATTGATGTACATTGTTTTTGCATATATATTGGTCCATTAGTTTTAAAATGTATTATTTTTAGCTACATGTATATTAGTTTTGAATTGCATATACATTGATATTAAACTGTATGTAAATTAGTCCTTAATTATATGTATATTAAAATTCATAAAATAGATTAATAAAAAGTACATTATCTTTAAATTAGTACTATAGTAACAATGTAACAAATTCTAAAAAATTTTATTAATATACATTATTCCTATATATATATTGGTATATTAGTTTTGAACTGTATATACATTAGTATTGAAATGCATGTATATTAGTGTTGAACTACATGTGCATTTTAATTCATAAAATAGATTAATGAAAAGTAAACTAGTTTTGAATTAGTACTCTAGTAATGATATAACAAATTTTAAAAAATTTTATTGATATACATTGTTTCTGTATGTATATTGATCAATTAGTTTTGAATTTATAGTTATTTTTATTGATCTATTCATAAATTTCAATATACATACAATTTAACACTAATATACATGTAGTTTAACAATAATATACATGCAGATCAATATCAATGTACATACAATACAATACAATACAATACCAAATGTACATACAATTAACAACCAATGTACATAAGTCACACGTATAATATTTAATGAAACGATGCATTTTAATCCTGAATACATGAAGTAATAAGGATTCGGGTCCATGATATAATTTGTACTTAGATCTATAGTCAAATGAAGTTAAAACGAAAGCCCATAAATGAATAGTTAATGTTGGACATAACACAAGCCCAAGACCCTACATTTATATGTAGCCCATTGTTAGTTATCATATTTGTTGGGTTTTTAAACATGAAAGCTTTGAGAAACCCCCGTCGATAAGAAATGTCATGTATGCTTTTTCTTTTTAATAATTTTGTTCAGCATATAAATGGACAAACCAATCGCATGAGGTAAATTTAATTATATATTTTTTTCATCTAACTAAATCTCATTATATGTCTATATCTAATAAATTGATGGGAGAAACTAATAGCATTGACTCACTGATTAGAATTTATAAAATAAGAAGAATTTAAGAGTGGAGTTCAATTTCATGTCAATGGTCCGCTTTGATATTTAACTCAATCAGGTATTTTTAGAATGTATATTGTGTGTGAGCCAAATCAAGTAAATATCTGAATGAAGCTCCATATATGGAAGCTTATGGCAATATTCTTGTTGTCTCAAGAATAGAATGAGATGTCCTATTAAGACTAAATAGAATGAGAATTTTTTTATTGAAAAAGAATTACATGAATGGAAAATGAACATGAGAGTTCAAATCGATAAGGTAAATGAGATGGGTTGAGCTAACTCACTGTATAATTATATTAATTTTAACGGTAATTGAGTTGAGCTTTCATTAGTACATATTGGATCTAATTTATTTTTATGAGGATAGTATTAATATATCAATAAGGAATCACTTTTTAAATCATAATCAATCATTAGATTATTAACTTTAATGATATATATTTTTTCAAGTAAAATATAAATGAATTTTATTTGGATGTATCTGAGCCATCATACGCACTAGTTACAAGATGTCCCTTTGCAATGGAAGAAAACTTGTCCCTCACTTTCAAATTAAAATAATTAGTGTAAATTTGTATATGATTATAATAATAAATTTTAAAAAAAATTTAATTTTTTATTTTGATTAATTAATTAGTTAAATAATTAAAATTAATATATAAATAATAATTAAAAATTAATTTTTATTTTGTAAAAGTTATTATCTAGTAAATAATTATGTATGAATTTAGTTATAACAAAAAAAATTATCTATTAATTTATATTTTCAATCTTATGCACATAATTTGAAGAGAAAAATTATTAAATTTGAATAAAGTAATTCCTAATAATCAATCAAACAAATAATATTAAATATTTCACAATCAAAAATAAAATTAATAGATAATTATAAAATATATATACATATATGAGATAATTATAATAACAAATTATCTATTGATTTATATTTTTAATCTTGTATGACATATGTATGATTTTAAGAGAAAATTTATTTAAGTTGAATGAAACAATTCTTAATAATCTATTACATTGTTATTTGTTCATATATACTTACAATTTTGAAAAATCAATGAAATTAATTTAAATATCAGTTTTCTATTTAGAATTTTACTTTTTAGGTTTTTTTATTTTTTTGTTTTGAAATTATTTAGAATTTTTACTTTTTAGATTTTTATAATTTCATGTTCAGACTATCTTGATTTTTTATTTACAATTTTTACTTTTTAGGTTTTTCTAATTTCCTATTTATGAATAATTTAAAATTTAAAATTTTTACTTTTTACTTTTTACTTTTCTATTTATAATATTTTTTTATATAATCTTTATTTTCCGTTTATAATTTTTGCTTTTTAAAATTTTAATTTAGAAAGTTTTTTTTATTATGGCAATTGAATTTTCAAATTTCTTGTTTAGAAATATTTTTTTAAGATGATAATTTTGTATAACATAATGTAAAATAATGACGCATGACTGTATTATATACAATTATTTAATAAATGACAAACAACAATTTAAGACTAATTTTGAGATCGAAATTAAAAATATATATATTGATACATATTGATATTGATTTAGTTTGCTTGAAACAAAAATATGAATTCCTTTCAAATTACTTTTAAGTAGAGTGAGAGATTTTATTATTATGTGCATAAAATTGCAAATTTAAATTTTAATTAAAAGTAAATTAATCAAGAAATTATATTAATAAGACAGGAATGGTAATGCTTGTTGTCTCCTTTAAGGTACTGTCAGTTTGGTGTTCATCATAATTTTTGTTTTTAAGTAATATTTTCAAGTCAAATTCATATGAATATTAGATTTTTTCAGGTGATTGTGCAGGTTGAGAAATTTTTTTAGTAGAATATATTCTTACACAAATGAATTTCTAGTGGACGGGTATTTTGGACATTCCACTGCGCTTCAGTGAACAGGGTACCCTATATATAAATGAAGGTCCGCTAATTCTTCACCTGCAGCAATATTTTCTGCGTTACAAATCTACCCTACACAGAAAGATGCCTCTCAAGCTGGTGGATGCGACAGTATCAGGCTTCGACAGTGTGTTCGAGAAGTTCAAATCGGAAGCACCAAAAAACAAAGCTAATCTCGTCCTCTTCTTGGCTGACAAAGACCCTTCTACCAACGTCAGTTGGTGCCCTGGTATTTTTCTTTCTTTTATTTTTTTAGTTCAATTCTTAGTTCATGGATTATAAACAATGACCCATTACATAGTTCATGCCAAAGTTAGGATCTTTTGCAATTTAGCTGCGGGTTTTGGGTTTTGTGCTGAGATTTGTTGGTTTTTACTTCCAATGATCTGTAATTCCGAATGTTATGTGTCTGTTTATTGCTGTGTCAAGAAAATATAATAACGTCATAAATGAGCTTTCTTTGAATTGAGTTTGAAGAATTTAATGGTATTCTATGATTTACTCACTGAATTTTTGAGCTTGGATGGTTGAACTTTTATTGTTGAAGAAAAAGAAATGGAGAATGGAAAAGAGAATGCAAATTATGAAAGCGAGGATGATAAAGGAACAGTAAGGAGTTTAGGAAGCTAAATTAGATGTTTTGTCAAGACATGAAGAATTAATCAACCCAGATTGAGAGAATGATTATTGATATTTAATTTCAGTGCGGATGTTTGAGTCAAATCTTTAACACAAAAAACTATACAGGTGTTTCTTAGGCTGATGCAAGAAAAATTGGCTAATCTTTTAGCCTGGACCTTTGTGTTTGGGGAATATGTTTGTAGGAGTGAAGTTTCATTTATAGAAGAGATCCAGTATTAATGGAGAGAGTATGGCTATTTAGAAGATTAGCATTCAGTTGTAATTGGTTGAAAGAAATTTCTTTTCCCACTTTTGGGCTAAAGTTTGTGTTCTGTATATTGTTGCTAATGTACCTGTGGCTGTTGTGAGGACTACAATCATTAAAATAATTGCATAACATTAATGTTTACTTATAATTCTACTAAGGCTAGTATATTTGATTTCACAATTTGTTCTGGTGGCCGTCATGTTATGATCTTATCAATTAATTACTGTGCATTTGAAATCTGTGCTGTCAAATGCCTTATAGTTTAAATTAGCGTTTGGTTTGAAATCTATGCTGTTCTAGTGGCTCTAATTGTATTAGGCTCTTTTGAGTAAGTAAATTCTGTTTTTTTTTTTTGTAACATCTCTTTCCAGACTGTGTGAGAGCTGAACCTATAATATATAAGAAGCTGGAAGCATCATCAGATGACATTGTGCTTCTTAGAGCTTATGTTGGAGATAGACCAACATGGAGGAATCCCCGGCACCCATGGAGAGTAGACTCCAGGTTCAAGCTGACTGGAGTTCCAACACTAGTCAGCTGGGAGAATGATGCAATCAAAGGTCGGCTAGAGGACTATGAAGCGCACCTCGAGCACAAAATAGATGCTCTTGTTTCTGGGAAATAAGTCTTTTTTCTGCTCCATAAGATGGTTGGGAATCTTATATATCTTAGAGCTACAGACATTTGCACAATTGTCATGCAATGCTTGCTAATAATGTTGAACTTTCAGCTTTGAGGGTCAATGAAAGTTTTATAATTGCAATTAGTTGTAGCTCACGTGGCCCTTTAAAGATGTTCTAAAGTAATAAGAAAATTGCTTGCTCAGCCAGAGTCCAGGATGTATAATCTTTGAGCGAAGTCATCGGAAAGTATTAGTTCCTCATTGCCAAGACTAGTTGATTGCTCTAGCTTGTGGCAAATATTTTTCAGCAGCCTTTTCTTAAAGTTGCCATCACGTTCATTCATGCCATATTCTGCCTAATATCAAATTGTTTTGAAGATCTGAACCCTTCCTTACTCGGTAGATACGGGACTTTCACCTAAGTCCAATTTCGTGATCTTACCAACAAAGACAAATAGCATGGCTCCTCGGTGCAAGCCAAATCTTGCTTCGCATATAGCAATCATGATCTGCAATTCTTACAGACCAATGTTTTTGAGATCCTAATGGCATACGTCACAAACAAAGAGATTAAAATGTAAGAAAAGATTGAGCGCTAATTACAATAAGTTATGTATAACTACAATAAATTAAGGTCATTTCACACTTTACAATGTCTACTATTGCTAACACCGCTCCTATGTACAGATGAGTTTGGATGTGCACAAGTCAGCACAAAAATTCCACATTCTCATAGCTGCTTCTGTCGAGTTCCAGTTCCCATCTCATCATTTCTACCCAATTATCTTGTTGTTTGGCAAATAACTGCAATGGATAATACAAATTACATGTTAGTTATCTGTCGGTCTCACAGAACAGATGCATAAATATGAAGCACTCAAGCAGAACAAGCAGGGAGGCATGTGCACAACACCCACACTGCGCGCAACAAACTATATTTCTTAGTGAATAACTGCAAGGGTCTGAATACTGAAAAGCTACTCTTCAATAGAGCAAACTATATTTATTAATGAGTGACTGCAACTAAGGAAACTGCCGCAGAAGCTCTACAGATAAATGCACAACAGTTAGTTCTACCAGCCTGCTAAGACTCAAATCAAATGCTAAAAAATTATACCTAATAAATAATAATGCAGGTATTATTTACATATTTCTGCATAAATTTACATCCACAACATCATCACTACAGTTTTTATTCAATTTCTTGCCAGAAGTTTTACAACCAAAATTATGGCAAGATTTCCAAATTCAAAACTTAATATATCCAAGAATTGCAGAACATGATCATATATTACATCTGTATTTCATCACCCTTCAGAAAATCATCACAATAACAGATAAGAATTCTAAAACATTTAGCTAAATTTCCATTTCTACAAGAGCCCATCATCATATTTCAAACAACAAGAAATTATCAATATATTAATAATAATAAAAATATTGCCGTAGACTTGGCCTCAATAATGGCTCTTAGAATCATACCTGAATTTGGAAAAGCCTACAAATCCATCGAATAATCATATAAGATCCTCATATTTGAGCCTTTGAGAGTCTTGAGGTTAATTTCAAAGTAATATCACCATAAGGTTGATCTTGTTGTACATCAATAAGCTGATGACTTTTCAAAACCTGCAGCGAGCCATTAAGGAACACATAGCAATAAGCATGGAAACAATAATAAGACAAGTTGGCATTAATACTCACCAAAGTTCAAACAAACACCAATATGAAAATTCTAGATGCATTTGTCAAATCGAGATTCAAATCATGAACAAAAGGAAATCCCAACTTTACGAATCAAGACTCATGAATCGAATAACAAGAGTCGGTACAAATTATCAAATTAATTATAAGTACACATAAGAAATTAAAAAAACACATTGAAGAATGAATATTTTGATGTAACAAATGATTGTTTAGCCAATTAACAAAGCACTTGCTTTAAAAACAGGTAAGGTGAGTTCCTGATGCTATAACAATTCAGTTTTCTCAAATATATAAATAAACAAATATATATATATATATATATATATATATATATATAAATTTATATATATATAATTATTAGTTTGGTATTGGAATTTGGAAGTAAATGAAATTCATATTCTATCATATAGAGTAGCTACAAAGTAAGGACTTCTTTTCCATTTAATGACTTATATTCACAAGTTTATCAATCAAATAAAACATCTGTTTCTAAGATTAGTGTTTTCATGCTCCATATGCGACATTGCCTTCAAAACACCAAAAATTTCTATTACATTTATCATCTTCAAAATACCAAGAAACCAAAACAAATACAAACTACATTTATGGTAAGCTCCATTCACTTTTTATCAGCTTACCAGTGTTTCAAAGAACATCCGAGCACATAATTTTCTTGTTTTTCCTTGTAAGATCTTGTTCAGACTGAGGTCTTCAGGTTGGTCTTCTGAAACTGGGGTACTAGGAGAATGTCTTTTTAAATATTGAGCCACAGCCCTGCACAGCAGCAAAAAGCAAATCAACAGGTATTTCAAACTTAAAAAAGAAATGAAAGTAGATAGGAACAAAACTTCCTCCACAAATAAAAAAATAGAATACAGTACCTTGTTCGCACTGACAGTGAACTAATGCCTTCAGTGCCTTGGGATCCTATCACAAGCATGAATATCATCAGCATATCATAAACAAAAAAGCAGAGAAATTGTAATTGAACATTCAATATCATTTCAACTTCTTAAATAAATCAGGAAAAAAAAAAATCAGCTTACCAGCTGGACTATTGTCTGCTTCTAGAAAATAAAGGTCCTACAGCAGCAGTATAATTCATTTAGTAACATGTAGGAAGCATTAACTTGGTTAACTAGCTCAGAAGACAAGGTCTAAGCTCACAGACAAGGAAAAATCCTGAGACATGAAGTGATGCCTCAGGTAACCTAGAATTAAAAGAACAAAAGCATATGTGGACACAGTGAGAGTGAGCAACCACTTTGTGCATACATCAGTGAATGAGGTGCCAAATAATTGAAAGGAAGAAAATCCCAAAAAAATCGAAGAAATAATCTGTATAGAAATCAACAAAATTCTACCTGACCAATGCCCCAAAAAAAAAAGGCAATTACCTCTGTTCCTGCAGTATTAATTTCAGGAACCTCTGAAAGACCAGTTTGCCCTGCATCAAATTGTTCCAACAAAAATGCCCCATTCATTTCCAGATCAGCTGCGTAAGGACTAGCAGACACTGCAAAATCTGGTGTAGACAGGACTTCAGTTCCAATAATTCTCTCAGTCCAATGTACTGTTTCTGATCCTATGCTTTTTGCTAGGCTGGGAGTGACTTTCGAAAGAGAAGACAAAAATCTTCCTGAAGAAACAACTGTTGCTGCAGAATGCTGGAATTCAGGAAATGCACTATTGCCATCAGGGCCTTCATAATGGCGAAGACATTCAATTTCTGGATCAGGTTGAATTTCACGTTGAGGAGGCTGTGCAACTGTAGGCTGTGGAATGTCTTCAGCATCAGAAGCAGTTGCATTCCTGGGCTCTGCAATCGCTTTTATTGCTGGAGCAGGATAAGATGCATCATCCCTTGACTCAAAAATCACTTCTGTTGCAGGATCAAGAGATGTTGCAACCCTAGGCTCTGGAGCAGCTTCCTTCTCAAGAGTCAAATGAGGCTTTGTAGACATATAGTCTTTCTTTAAAAGATTGCATAATTCAGCACATGACCCTGGAAATAAACAAAGATCAATACTCTCATAAAACTATCAATGTTGAAGTTAAAAAGAAGGAAATTTCCCATCAACAGCCAACTAAAGCAATTGTTAAGGGAAAGACTACCAGTTAATGAAGGCTCATAAAAGACTTGTTCCTTTCTTAAAATGTTGTTCCACTTCCAAGTACCCAAAGCAGTAGCAGGAATTTCCCTCCTCTTCCTTAATATATCATTGGAATTTTCTAATGCTTTCTTCATAAATCTATCAAATTGTCATGCTTTTATCAGTGACAAGAATAAAATAAAGCATGTGCTCTACATGAATAGATGATAAACATACTTATTAGTTAACACTGTGGACTCATCAAAGAAATTGTTTCTCTTTCTTGGCCTTCGTCTTGGCTGCTGAACAGGTGGAGTTGAACGTATGGCGAGTTCAGGTGATGTATGTCCTGAAACACAAAAAGGACAAGCTCATCCAAATTAAAAACAGCATAGGCCTTAACAACTGTTACACTTTGCTCATATAAAAAGTATGTAGTTATGCACTCACTGAATGACATATGTGAATCAGAGATTCCAGTTGCCCCATGTGAATCAACTGCATTGGGGTGTCCCAACCTTTGCTGAAATGGAGAAAACTGCACCCCAGAAGGCAAGTTGTCTTCCTTAAATTGAGAAGGAATTTCATTCCCATCCAAAACTTGATCCAAAGATCTGTGTGGTTCAGATACACCATTTTGATGATCTGAAAGCACTGGATGAAGGTTTTCCAAGCTAAAAGCAGGGACATTATCACGTAAAACTTCAAATTCTGGAAGGGAGTTGTCATCATTATATTCTGAATTAAGAACCTTTGTCTGATTGCTTGGACCAGGATCTTGAAAATCCGAAGTCTTAGATTGCAATTCTGTCTGGTTGCTTGTACCTGGTTCTTGAATATCGACAGTGTCCATATGCACTTCTGTCCGAGTACTTGGACTTGGATCTTGAAGACCAACATTTACTTCTGGTTCTTCCATCCAGTTACTAGGACTGGCATGTGGAGGACCCACATCACTATTAGCTCTTGAAGGAGGAAGGATGCTGCAATTGTAAACAATTTGAAAATATTAGAGTGTTTTCTCAGTTGATTTTTTTTGAAAAAAAAAAAAATTGTTAATAGGACTTTCAAAATGCATTTAGAGGCATACTCCTCCTCCATTGCCCTGACCCCTATATCAGTATCCTGTCCTGGTGGTAATGTATCCATCATGAAATCCTGCACAGAAATGCTAATGCCAGTAAATAATGGAATCCATATATATGAATTTAAAAGAAAATCAGGCAAAATCCACAAAAACAAAAGACAAGATTTTTAAGAGAAATGATAGACCTCATCAAGCGGAATAGCAACATAAAGATCTCTACCAGTAGGAATTTGATCTTGAAGTGTTATCTCCTCCTCACTTCTCATATGATTATCCAAAGACCTAAAACCAAAACTATATAGTCACAAAAAAAAAAAAAATTGTTCTGGAACAAAACCAGAAAGTTCAGAAGTAAAATTTGAGAGGAAAAAACGTTAATTCGTTTAGTTTTACCCATCAGAATATACATCAAAATCCACATCAAAGGCATCAAGGTCAAATGTTTGGGGCAAAGTAACAGATTCAAATTTTGCTGTAGTGGCATGCTCTGGCAAATTAACTTCTATGGACGCAAAGGCCTTTCTTAAACTAATAAGAACCACATTGCAATCATGGTAAAGATAATCAACTTTCTTCGAGTATATCCGAACAACACCTAACAGAAGGTGACCCGACATTCTCAGCGCAATAGGAACTTCCGGGAACATGATGTGATCTAAATATATACCCATGATAAAACAGCCAAATAATTGTTAGTGAAGTTTCTAACCATGCTGCTGTTATATTATGCAAGTATCAACAGATAAGCATTCTATGTCAGCGCGTACTCCAAAAAAAAAAGTTTTTTTTTTAATATGATTAAGAAATCAGTAATTGAAAAAATGATCAATCCATGCGATACATTTTCCTCGCTTAATTATAAAAGCATGTCCTTTTGAGTTTTAAGAACAAATTCAAGTAATGTATGCGTTGCGCATGGTTTGATTCAGCAAATTCACCCAATTTATAAATTATAATCAAAAGTTTAAAATTAAAAATCTAATCTTTGCCCTCCTCAAAAAGGGGGGAAAATTGTTCTTTGTCACTAACAGATAATTTCATTGAATCAATTAAAAAATGATCCCAAAATTAAGGACCAAAATAAGGCGAAAAAAAGATCGGATCTTTTATTAAGAAAACAAACCAAAAAAAAAAAAAAGAAAAGTTAACGAATTGATTAAAAATGGGAAATACAGAACGAACCGACGGTGGAAGAGATATCGGTAGAGGTGTAATGAGACTTCTTGAGGCGGTGCTGTAGATGAGCCGCGCACCAGACCGTCCCAAGTGGGCCTTTTCGAGCTAAAAACGTCTGCGAATAGAACATCTTTGCTTTTTTCTTCTAAAATTGGTCTATGTGAATAGATAAAGAAACAGACGAAGCAGATTAGGGTTCTAATCGTAACTGAAGGGAAGCGAAGCGACTTAGCCACAGTAAGTGGTGGAATTGGCGCGGGAAAAGAAGAGAGGCGCCAAATGGAGGAGATCATTGAATTTCGGGCTTCATACATAAAACCCTCTTTATCACTTTTATTTACGATTCTGCCAACTCAAACCTACTCTTACTTCTGGGCCGGTTTATGATCATGATATGAATAAACAATAGTATTTTTGCGGTAGAAAATCATCTCATCCTTTTTTTTTTTTTTTTTTTTTTTAACATGAGGCAGAATTTATCATATAAAACAATAAATTAATTAATAAAACAAATTTATATAATTATTTATTTTATCAGTGATATTTTATAATTTTTATCTAAAATACACTATAAAATAATTTGGATTAGATAATTCATCAATCTTATATAATAAACTCAATCTATAAAAGGATTTTTCCATAAACAGATAAATATTTTGGAAATCATGAATATTGAACATCGTTCTTTATCAAAAAAACAAACGATATAGTTTTTCTCTCATGTCAATATTTTTACAGTGTCTTCATTTGATATAATATACCATGTTTATAGTTCTTTGCAAACAGCTAATATACTATGTTTATAGCTCTTTGCAATGAGTTGTGCTAGATATAGAGATGAGTACGAAATTCAGAGATTTTCGAATTGGACCGTACTAAAACTAAAAATTCTCGATGTGAATATTAAAATATCTGAACTGAATCGTTCTGATTTTTTAAAACGAGACGACACTGAAGATTTTATATAATCCAAACCAATAATCAAATCAAATTCTATTATAACCGCCCCATACCGAACAAACCTTAGTTTTATATAAATATATATTATTAGTTTTACTAAGTAACTCAATTAGTATATATTATTAATAATTAGACTATTTATTAATTATAAATTAGTAATAATATTAAAAAAATTTTAATTTAATATTTAATGTGTAAATTATTAGTTATAATTATTAAATTATTATTTATTTATTTTAATCTTGAATGATAAAAGTGAAAAATGTAAAATTTACCTCATTTTAGTTCATAAAAATTAAAAATGTAAAGTTTAGTTTTTAACAAATTGAAATAACAAATTCCGGAATAGGTACCGAACACTGTCTAACCGTCCTTAAAGAATCAAAGAACCGAACTGAACCGACCTGGAATTTTAAGGAATTAAACCGAAAAAAAAAAGGGAAGAAATAAAGTGGAGAGACTCATAAGAAAAAAAAACAAGGAAAGAAATAAAGACTAACTTATGCTTACTGGTAAGGAAAATAGCTCTCTTATAAGAATACAAATGGACATGTCTATTCTCATAAACATGAATCATCATTTTACTAAAATTCAACCAACCAATTCTCAGGGCTGTAATCTTAACATCTCAAGCATGCATTTTCTGAACTTGGCATGACATATCATCCTTCCAACCAATGAACTTTGGCCGAGAACAATTACAGAACAGAATATGAGATTCGGGACATTCAAGAAATATACATGACTACAGCAATAATTAGCAAAGGACTGATTTATTCTCCAAATCCAGGGTGATCCAAACCATATTACGCCTTGTTTACCCGAATTCGTTGGCCTTCCAAAAACTGCATGAGATATTAGCATTAGTGAAATGAAATTAACAAATTATGATAGTAAAATAACAAGAAAATATTCAAGCTACAGTTCTGTTTAACTTGATAAATTTAGAAGCACAGGAGTTGTGGCTCCTTGGTTATCAATTGTATCAGAAGATATAGGTTGTATTGACTTCTCAGTTTCAATAGTGGAAATGATTACAAAGCAACCAATTCAAATATATGCTCTGAGGAAAACAATTTATGGAAGAAAAACAAGTGGGAACAAGATGAGCATATGAAAAAAAAAAGTGTTGTGTGTGTATGTATGTTGGGGGGAGAGAAGGAGAGAGGAGGGCAGGGGAATGAGACATGCACATTACATGTGGAAATGAGAAGCATACTTAGATCCTGCTCCCAAAATATGCATAAGAAAAAACAAGAAAGCTTGTGTAAAAGGTACAACTGTACATACCAATTATACACAAGTGCATTTATATGAATTTTCAACGCTTAAAGAATTTAATCATCCATTAACTAATGCTGAGGTAGCCAATGTCTTACAGAATTGTTAAAAGAAGAGATGGCAGCTTCTACATCCTCATCCGAAGAGAATGTGATAAACCCATATCCACTGGATTTTGAGGTCCCTGGAACTCGTGAAACCTTTGCGCTAAGAACATTTCCCTTCTCAGAAAAAAATTTTTTGAGCGTTTCTGTAGTTACTGTTTTTGAAAGATTTCCCACATAAACTTTGTGGGGACTGTCAATGAAAGATTCATCCGCCTGGAGCAAAGACACATCAACTGATGCCAAAGGTTTCTCTGTGATATTTACCTTAATCTCACGTCCTCCAATTTGCTGCAATGAAAACCAAATGAAACTATAGTCAATCCATCACCGTGAAATGATAACTTCAGCAGGTGACATTATCTTCTTGTACTTCTAGTAACCGCAAAACTTACCGTGCCATTCAGTTTTTCGATCACCGCATTTGCATCTTCAACAGTTTTCATTGTAGCGAAAGCAAAACGGCGACTCCGACCTGAGTATTTATCATACATCACCTATATTGATAACAAGAAAAGGAAGTTATCTCACGTTTCATGACTGATGTACATAGCAAAATTATATATGCCAAATTTATGATGCATACTGGCACAGGCATCCACATATGTGCAGATTTTCTTCCATCTCTAATCCTTATTGAAACAATAGCTATACAACAGTATGGATACAACAAATACAATTTCTAGCTGCAGCAACAACTCAACTGCGCTAATTAACATAGCCTTAATCCTAGATACCCTAAATACAAAAACTAGTCATATCTACAACCGTGCAAAAGAACATATAATTACTGAATCAACATTACCAATACAAAAAAGAGAAATGTAAAGTGATTGACCAGCATAAAGTATGAGTTGCTTGAAGAGAAAAAAAAAATGAATTGAAAAAGTATGGTTGTCAAAAAACCTCACTCTGAATTATGTAATGGCAACTTGAGATATATTAGTGATTTGATTGCAACTAAGAAGACAAGCAGGAGAAAATTCAAAATCAGTAGACATCAGATTTTTTTTATTTATCATAGATGAAAACTCTCCGAGTGAAAAAAGCAAATCCACATAGCCGAACCGAATTAACTTGAGATTAAGGCTTAGTTGAGTTGAGTTGACTGTAGATGAAAACTATCAAAAATTGGTCTAACATCAAAGGTTCATCAACTTTACAATCTAAGAAATAAGCTTAGCTTCCAGAGGTAATTAAGATTGGATTAAACATAAAATACTAACACACAATCCTAAAATTTTCCACACCTTAACATATTATAATAAAAAACAAAAAAAAATCATCTGAAAGTACAATAGATGAACATATATATAATATCTTTTCACAAAGTCGATTTTCAGCAAGTAAAATCACCACATCATAAATCATTCTTAAAAGCAATTTGCGACTTTCAATCCACCACCTGAGCAAACAACAACAGAAAAAGAAAAAAAAAATTTGAGGGCCAAACTCATGAATTCTTCCACAAAACAAACCAAGTTACGAAACAGGAACACAGTATTCATCAAATACCTCAACTTTTTCAACAGCACCATGTTCTTCCACAATCTTTTTGAGCTCCTCATTATCCACAGTTCTCGGAATGTTACCAATGTAAAGTCTCCTGGCTACCTCAGCGGAAGGATCTGATGGAGCAACAGAAGATGTTTCTTCCACAACGGCATACAAGCTTTTTGGTACTCTTGGGTTTAGAATCACATGCAAATGTGTGAGTGTGGGATAAGAATTAAAACGGTTAGTTGGTTTCAGGATTTGGAAGGTGGGTTTTGATGGGTTTGTTGAAGGAGTGAACTTTGTGGTTGTGGGTAGTGATGATGTTAAAGATGAGATTGTTGCCATCTTTTATCCCTTTTGTATTCGATACAGAACAGGAATGAAAAAAGAGGGATTTTAGAGAGAGAGAGAGAGAGAGAGAGGGGTTTTATCTCATTATCCACTTAGGTGGTTGCACCCTGTCGGTTTAAACCAGGTACGGGTTAGGATCCATTAACATTTCTTAACTTATTAAAAAATTCTCCCTTTTTTCATGTTAAAAACAACAAAGTTATTATATATTTTCATATCTTCTGAAAAAGGAAGGTGCATCAATAAGAATATTATTGACCTTAAATATTCCTAAACGTAATGGACTATTTATTCTCGTCTTTAACCTCCATTACGGTAGTCTGCAATTGTTTTTGACGTGAAGACTGAGTTAGTCTGCGTTTCGGCCTTCCAATACTTGTGGTGGCATCAAAACGACACCAGCACCTAAAGGTAAAGACTTTACAATTTACATATCTATATCTAGATAAAAAATATGTTTAGTAGGCCATGCAAGATTCAATAGTACGCCACTTTTCATTGACGCAAATAATTTTATATTGGTGATTAGACTAATATTACTTTTATCGAGTGTGCATCTCACAACGTAGGACTGTTAGATGTTCGGATTTTGAATATCTCATCCCAAAAAAATTCAATATACCAAAAAAATTTTGCATATCAAAAATATTAATCACTATAAATAGAAATACCTCTGACAAGAAAACTAGTATTAGTGTGGAAAAAGTTTGATGATTGCAAATTTGGGTTTTATTCAAAACCCTGTGATTTCAATACATTCAGTAACTTTTGCACGATTTTTTCACTTGATTTTTTTAAAACACTTGCGAAAAAATTGATTAATTTTATTAAACATGCTTTATGCCTTGAAACAGAAAATTCTTGTCGATTACTAGTACCTAGTTAATTACTGATCTGTATGACTTTATGAAGTAGTTGATACTTTTCTTTTTCAAAATCTTTTTGTATTTTTGTGCAATGAAAAAGAAAGAAATCTTGTTTAATCTCTGTACATGAGCAAAGCACCTATGATTGTGCAAGCATTAACATTACGTAATGAGTGGTGGGTGGCTCAAATGAAAGACTGCCAGCCAATGCTATTTGCAGAGTAGAACTTAATCACTGCCTTCTACCTTTTAGTTGTAATTCTTTCTAATAAAATAACAGCTTCATACTTGTTACAGAGTGAACAATGCCACCAAAAGAGGACTACTCTATTAAGGAGATAAAGCCAAACATTGATGGAGGATTAGCAACATCAAATAATAAGCTCACACTCGTCGAACAACTGCATTTTTTGTATGTGAGAATTGTGGGAGCAAGTAACTTATCAGTGAACAAAGTAAATGGAATTTGTGATCCTTTTGTAGAGTTGAAGATAGGAAACTACAAGGGAATAACAAGTTGCTTTGAAAACACAATCAACCCAGTATGGAACCAGGTATTTGCTTTCAATAAAAGTCGTCTTCAAGCTAAGACATTGGAGATTTTGGTACGGGACAAGGCAGTTGCGACTGGTGAGATCATTGGCCTAATTACATTTGTTATAGGTGATGTTCCTACCAGGCTTCCATCGGATAGTCCCTTGGCACCTCAGTGGTATAGGTTGGAAGATCGCAATGGATTCATTGTTGGAGGAGAATTGGTGTTGGCTATTTGGATCGGGAATCAGGCAGATGATGTTTTTTCAATGGCGTGGCATTCAGATGCTGCAAATGCTAGTGGTGAATGTCTAGTGAATACTCGTCCGAAGATATATTACTCACCTAGACTTTGGTATGTTAGAGTTAAGGTGATGGAAGCACAGGATTTGGTGCCTTCTCATATGACTCGAAAACCTGAAGTTTACGTTAAAGCTGCATTAGGGAATGTGGTTTTAAGAACTAAAGTTTCATTGAATAAGGGTGTGAATCCAAGTTGGAATGAAGAGATGATGTTTGTTGCAGCTGAGCCATTTGAAGAAATTTTAGTCTTGAGTGTGGAAGATAAAATAGCGGATGGTAAAGAGGAATGTTTAGGTAAGTATGTGATTCCTGTGCATAAATTGGACAGGAGGCTTCTGCCTCCAGCGCCAAGTGATAAGTGGGTTAATCTTGAGAGGGTAGTAGCAGTGGGGAAAGAGAACAAGGAAGTGAAATTTGCGAGTAAAATTCGTTTGACCGCTTTCCTAGATGGTGTATATCATGTTTTTGATGAACCAACTCACTATAGCAGTGACCTCAAGGCAACTTCTCCTAAGTTAAAGCCAGGGGAAATTGGAGTATTGGAGTTGGGAATCTTGAAAGCTGATGGTTTAGTGCCAATGAAGTGCAATGATAGTTGGGAAACTACTGATGCTTATTGTGTAGCCAAGTATGGACCAAAATGGGCAAGAACAAGCACTATTATGGGTAGTTTAGCTCCAAAATGGAATGAACAATATAAATGGGAAGTTTATGATCCATGTACTGTGATTACAATTGGAGTTTTTGACAATTGCAGCTTACAAAGAGGTGGAGGAACAAGAGATTCAATAATTGGCAAGGTAAGGATTCGATTATCTACGCTCCAAACTGATAAAATTTATGCACATTCATATCCTCTCCTGGCCTTGAGACCTAATGGGATGAAGAAAATGGGAGAACTTCATTTGGTTGTGAGATTTAGTTGCATTAATATGGTCAATTTATTGCATACTTATACACAACCTTTACTTCCCATAACACAATATCTCAATCCATTATCCGTGTATCAAATGAATAGTCTAAGACACCAAGCTGCTTACCTTATTAGTTCAAGACTTATCCGTGCTGATCCACCTTTAAAGAAAGAGGTGGTGGATTATATGCTCGATGCTAGAACACGAATGTGGAGTATACGAAAAGGGAAAGCTAATTTTGAGAGAGTCATGGCATGTTTGTCTATTTTCGCTTTATTATGGAACTGGTTCGATGGGATACGCCAATGGAAGAATTCGATCAAAACAATTTCTATTTGGTTCTTGTTCATTCTCCTTGTTATATTTCCTGAAGCAATACTGCCTAACCTTTTATTCTATCTCGCATTTGTGGGTATCATGAATTATCGAAAACGGCCTAAACATCCTCCTAATATTGATACAAAACTATCTCATGCTGAAGATGCTAGTACTGATGATTTGGATGAGGAGTTTGACACATTTCCATCTTCCAAGCACGATAAAGTTGTTAGGATGAGGTATGATAGATTAAGAAGCATTGCAGGAATTTTAACCACAACATTAGGTGACTTAGCAACTCAATTGGAGAGAGTATATTCTCTACTCAGCTGGAGGGATCCTAGAGCTACACCTATGTTTGTGATCTTTTGTGTCATCTCAGGTTTGATAGTATACATTGTACCTTTTCGGTGGTTGCTTGTTATCAGTGGGACTTATGCAATGAGGCCGCCAAGATTGCGTGTTACTCTTCCTCCAATTCCTCAGAATTTCCTTAGGAGGATGCCTGCTAAAGAAGATAATATGCTATGAAAATGCTATTATCATTTTGGTAACTCTTATGTTAGTCTTTTTGTTGTTGCTTTTTTTGATATTCTACTATTATGTTATCCTTTGTTGGACTTCTTTAACTTTTTTTTTTTTTTTTAATTTCCCTTAAGTATCTCTTAGCACAAATTTATTGAATTTTATCTTTATTAAAATATTTTATTTTTTGAGTTTTTGCTTTTGACTTTTTAACAAAAAATTGAATTGAACTCAATGTAAAATTTTTGTGAACAATAATTCAATTGTTCTTCAATGAGATATAATTTTTCTATAACCAATAAGAGTTTAATTCAATGTGTTTGGTCATTTCATAGAATATTAAATTTTTAAAAATATGACGAAAATGGGCTAAATTAGTTTTTAATTTATCAAACATTTTTAAATAAATACAAAATCCTATTACAGATCTATTCGTTACAACTTACTTATCCTATTACAGATCTATTCATTACAACTTGCTTAATCGTTGTTGGTGTGCATGCTCTGATTGGAATTTAAATGTAATAGATATAAAGATTGGAATAATCTTAAATATCTCAATATTTATGTGATATTAATATTTATAGATTTATTCTTAAATTGTGTGAATATATTTTTGATAAAGTCAAGTACATAAGTCCTATCTAAACTTAATAAAATCATGAAATAAATCATCATTACCATCATCTATATATACAAACTTATTATTTACATTGAAATGTTAGTAAATTTAGCTCCAATTATCCACATTTTGACTAATTTCCGAACATATTTTCTCCCATAAAATAGAAATTTTAATTTGACATCTAGTTTTTACAAAGAAATGTTCCAAGATCTATTAATTTGAAATTAGAATTTCAAGTCTCTATGAAATCTACAAGTAGAACTTTATTATATAGCCTGCAATTGATATAGACCTATGCTTTTTTCAAATAGCCAACAATATGCAAGGAAACGTGGCATTCCATTGTCATAAATTACAAAAATTATTTTTGGTGTAAAAAGTTTTAGATGTTGTTAGTTTCCTCCAATATTGTAACCAAGCAATAACCAATTATTATTACCCAGTGAGTGAGTTTGCTCGTCTTCTATTAAATTAAATTATTTTCACATTAAAATGGATTGAGTGTAACTAGATCGATCAATTTGACTGATAAAATTAAAAATCATATTAGTTTTGATTTCGTTTGATCAGTTTTCAATATTACTTTTATATTTTTAATTATTATACATATATGTATATTTTTTTATTTTTTTATTTTCTAAAGTTATTTTAATAATATTTTTATATTTTATTTATTATTAAATTAATTGATCAAGATTGATCAAATCGACTGGACTGATTGAACTAAAAATTGATCAACTAATCAGATCTAATTTTAAAAATATTGTTGCAAATTCATAAATTTATACATATAAATATATGCATATGAATAATATATCATACAATTAGATGATAATTTTATCTGATTCATTAAATACTTGATTTGATCCAATCTCATTAATAAGTAATTTTTTTTTTATGATTCATCATTGATTTGGACTAAATTAAGTAATATGAGCTGATTATATATAATATATATTTTAATACTTATTTTTTAAGTTCAAACTATATGACTAATATTATATGTGAAAGTATAAATTTACATATAAATGTGTGAAAAACATAACCAAAAATTTGTATATTGCAAAAAGGAACAAATAAAAAATTAATATAAAACATATATAGTATGCAAGTAATATTAATCGTATACTCGCTTAATGTGAATTCATAAGAAGAAAAAATATTTTTTATCAAATTAAATTTGGATTTTACAAAAAAAAAGTCTATTCTAAACTAAATCCGTTATCATTCTTATAAAGCTATATAAGATTATTAAAATATCCCAAGAGTCTATAAAAAGTTTTCTTAAGAAAAATCAAGAGCATTACAATTATGTTGATAATAACAATAATTAATAGTTAATCGCATCATTCTACACTGAAACTTCATTTGTTAACTTCTCTTCAAATAAATGTTTCAGAAAAATAGTAATAATGTACTTAGGCCGAAATCTGGCCCATTCCGGCCGAACCCAAGCCCACAACATCGTCAGGGTTTCTAGGGTTTCGTTTCTCCTCTGCTGTGTATATAAAGCGCCAGGGTGCTGCTGCTTTCAGAAGTCTTCCTTTTTAAATCGAGTGAGGAGAGAGAGAGAGAAGCTGAAACCTTAGCGCAATGGCTCCTAAGAAGCCGAGAGTGAGCAGCAGAAATCCTGACCTGGTACGAGGAATTGGCAAGTATTCGAGGTCTCAGATGTACCACAAGAGGGGTTTATGGGCAATCAAGGCTAAACACGGCGGCGTTTTCCCTAAGCACGATCCTAAGCCTAAGCCAGCTGCTCCCGCCGAGAAGCCGCCGAAATTTTATCCGGCGGATGATGTTAAGAAGCCTTTGCCTAATAAGCGCAAGCCCAAACCCACAAAGCTCAGGTCTTTGTTATTAATTTTTAGGTTCTCTGTGTGTTTATATTTATGGCTTCTTACCATTATGCTGGTTGTTTGAGTTGAAAATGTAGAAATTTGTGCATCGTTGGGTTATAATTTGGTTCTTTTGTTAATTTATTTGCTTTATTATCGTATGGATGATTATTGTGTTTAGGATGTGTTTTATATGGCAATAAGATGTGTTTTAATCGTCATTCTTTTTTTGTGTTTATTTATGTAGGGCTAGCATTACTCCTGGTACTGTCTTGATCATTCTTGCTGGAAGGTTCAAGGGCAAGAGGGTTGTGTTCCTGAAGCAGCTTACTTCTGGGTTGCTTTTGGTCACTGGTAATGATTTGTTTAGTTTTTATAGATCATTTCTTGTGAATTGTGTATTTCCTATTAATTAAACACTTGTTGTCATTATAACTGATTATAGGCTTTAGTCATAAGCATTGTCCATGTAATTGATTATAATCTTTTTATAAGCATTTCTTATCATTAAAATTTTGGTTAAAAGCATTTTAACCTTATTGAGAATCAGCCTGTATGAATAATGAGGTGAACTGGCTTGCATGATTTAAGCATTCTGTTTTAGGCTCTAGGTGCCTGCTCTTTGTATGCTGGTTTGAAATCGTTATACTGCTGTTTGTGATGCAGGGCCTTTTAAGATCAATGGTGTCCCTCTTCGAAGAGTGAACCAATCTTATGTGATTGCAACTTCAACCAAGGTTGACATTTCTGGAGTTAATGTTGACAAGTTTGATGACAAATACTTTACAAAGCAAGTTGAGAAGAAGAAAAAGAAGGGAGAGGGCGAGTTTTTTGAGGCAGACAAGGAGGTTAGTTTGCTAGTTCCTCTCACATTTGGAAAGTGATTGATTAGTTTTTAATTGTGTTTTATTGGCATGTCCTGACTTTGATTATTGCCTTAATACGCATGTCAGGAAAAGAATGTGCTTCCACAGGAAAAGAAGGATGATCAGAAGACTGTGGATGCAGCACTGATCAAGTCAATTGAGGGGGTAGCGGATTTGAAGGCATATTTGTCTGCTAGATTTTCTCTCAAGGCAGGAATGAAACCTCATGAGCTTATCTTTTAAAGAGAAAAATGCTAGGATTGTTACCATTACTTTTTGCTGGATTTTATTTGAACCTTATTTTAGAAGTTGTACTGTACCATTTTTGGCAATTGGCCATCTATATGGAACCTCTTGTATGGTGATGATGCCTTGTGCAAGGAATTTTTTTTGCTTCCCCATTTCATTTTGTGTGATTTGATGGATTTTTTTTCTTGTTTTCACATGATTGTTTATCTTGTTATGCTTGCGCCTAGTTATAGGTGCTGTGTTTTTTTTTTTTTTTAATAGCATTGTATTTGTATGATGTAGAATGGAGTGTTGTATAGCCAGATCTTGTCTGATATATAATTATTTACGATTATTAGTTTTACGGATGAAGTGTTGCTTTGTCTGAATTGGTTAGTTTTATTTGATTGTTATTTTTTGCGGTCTGTAAATAGATTAGGGAAACTACATTAAGCCGACGTAACTTTAATATTGCATTGTTAGGCTTGAATCTTGTCATCTCCTGAGTTCCTGATCAATGTTGTCATATTGCTATTTATTAATGATTACATCTACTTAGAGAACCCTAATTGAATTCAAATATCTAGAAATAGTTGAGTCATTGTGCTGTGTATTAACTATGAGCTAGAAGTGGTACTGAATAATTATTTTTTCCATGTAATTACATGAAGATGCTTTAGCTACAAATGATTGCACTTATGCTTTTCATATATCATGCTACCTTCTCTGCATCTCTATTTGAAGTTAAATAATAATGATTAATAAGAAAATTTCAAACAGGGTTTTATTTGAACGTGCTCAAGTAACCGGTTAGAAACTTAAAATATGGCGCACAACAACTAGCAAAGACTTTATAATTTGACAAGTGTTTTATAGTAAGCTATCTGTTCGAGCTGGCAATCTTTTGAAGAAGTTGCTAGGCACGGTGGGCAGCTTGCTGCGAAATCTGGGGTGTCGTAGATAATACAGACCAGCAACCAGAGCTACCACTCTGAATGGTGTTACATAAAGCACTACAGCTGCACAAAGACAAAACATAATGAAAAGACTGGTTGCTCTGGGGTCTCTCCAGCTGAGCAGAGATCCTAGCCTTTCCCCTTGCGTTGCAATGTCACCCGCAACTGTTTGTATCCTGCCCGCAACACTTCTAAGCCTGTCATACCTCATTCGAACTATATCATGAGATCTAGATGTTGGAAATGTATCAAACTCTTCGTCAAGTTCATCTGGGTGCACTGCTTCTGCCCAGGATAGTTTTGTGTCCATGTGAGGCGGATGCCTTGGCCGGAATCTATAGTTCCATAGTCCAATCAGGAACATGTAGAGAAAGAGAGTTGGAAGTGTCAGCTCCGGATACCATATAAGTATCAAAAAAAGAATATGAACTAGAACCGATGTCATTGGATTCCTCCATTGGCAAATATCACCAAACCATTTGCTTATGGAGAACATTCCTGAGAGAAGCGACATGATTCTGAAGAAGTTTGCTTTGCTTCTTCTCATGCTCCACATGTGGGAATCCACATCTAACATATACTCCACCACCTCTTTTCTCAATGGTGGTTCAGCTCGAGCAAGTCTCACTGCTACAATACTCATGGCTTGGTATCTTAAATTGTCCACTTGATTCACTGTGAAGGGATCCAAGTAATGCATTTTGGGCAGCAATGGATGGCCATAAACATATATCATGTTTGCCAGAGATAGAGTAGTGAATCGAATTGCGAGTTGCAGTTCACCCATTTTCTTCACTCCATTCGGGTGCAAAACCAAAAGTGGGTATGAGTGCGTATATATTCTAAAAGCTTCTAAGGTTGATAGTCGAATTCTCACCTTTCCAATACGTGAATCTCTTGCTGTGCTTGGAGCATTTGGTTTCCCTCCTCCTCCCAGATGGCAGTTGTCAAAAACTCCCAGTGTTATTACTGTGCAGGGATCGTAGACTTCCCAGGTGTATTGCTCGTTCCACTTTGGATTGAAGGTGTCAAGAATTGTTCTTGTCCGAACCCACTTCTGCCCATACTTAGCTACACAGTAAGCATCCGTACTACCTCTGCCATCCTTCATCTTCATTGGAAGAAGGCCTTCTGCACTTAAGATGCCTACTTCCAATATCCCAACAGGCTGTTTCCAGAGCTGCTTTGCTGTTGGCCTTTGATCACTGATGTACATTGTTGATTCATCCAGGACATGGTATCCACCTTCAAGACAAACTCTTAGGTGAATCCTGCTTGCAAATTTGAGTTCTTTCCTTCTGTCAGCTTCCAAGACACCGAATCCAAATTTCTCTAGATTGAACCAGCGAGAATGAACCGGTCTATGATCAAGCCGCTTCTCAAAAATGGTAAGCGGTAGACTTATCTTCCCTAATACATCATCTCTTATAGGGTGAACTCGATCTTCAACTGTAAGCAGCAGCTGCTCCTCAAAAGGCTCAGCAACCACAAACACCAAATCTTCATTCCAGAGTGGATTCATTGTTGGAGTTGGGTTTACCTTCGTCTTGAGGATTTGATTCCCAACCTGAACTTTTACAAATACTTCCGGGATGCGGCTTCTGTCATTTGGTACAACGTCCTGAGCTTCAATCACGTTCACCCTTAAGTACCACAATTTTGGTGATACATAGACTTTTGATCTGATGCTGAGTACACCCTCTCCATAAACTGAGGAAGCATCTGCATGCCATGCTTCTGGAAAGGCCTCATCAGCCTGTGTTCCCATCCAAACTGCAACCATGATCTCTCCCCTTACCTTCCCTTCTCCACGTCGATCTTCCAGCTTATACCACTGAGGAGCCAGTGGACTGTCAGGTGGAACTCTAGTGGGAATCTCGTTCAAGTCAAAAACCACTCTTCCGAGATAATCATCTCTGCCCAACATCTCTTTATCTTTGACAAAAACTTCAAGAACAGATGATTGAATCCGGTCTTTAGAGACAGCAAAGACCTGATTCCACTCTGGATTCATTCTCCTCTCAAAATGCTTCGTTCTGCCCTTGTAGTTCCCTAGCTTTACTTCCACATAAGGATCACAGCTTCCAGTAATGGAGCTAGGAGGAAGATCTTTAGCCTTGACAACTCGAACGTATAAATAGGACATCTGCTCAACAAGGTCATACGTGCTTGCATACCTCTCACTATTCATCCATCCTCTTCCTCCATAAGCTCCACCAGCAGGCCACCGTTCCCCCAGCTGGAGGTTAGTGTCCTTTAAACTATAGTCATCTTGGTCACTAGGATGGGCTGGTTGATTAGCAGAATGCATTGTGTACAGAACTCCTTGTGGTCGCTTCTCTCTTGATATGCTTGGTTGTAGCAGAACTTGATGCTCTTAATTCCGTCCTCTTTTGGCTTTTCTGTGGAAGCAACACCACTAGATTCAACAGCTGCAGCAAGAGAACTACAATTTTCAGTCACAGCAGGTGTTGAAATTTCTTTTTCGAGTGGTGATGGACCAACTTTGGTGGTACTAACAGAAGAAACTTCTGCTTTGGGAACGGCAGCTAGTGTTTTGCAATCAAGATTGGTATTTTCTGCAATATGAGCAGAAGGAGGAGGAGGATTAGAAGCAGAGATTTCCGGTGGTTGTAGAGTGTATTTTGTTTTGGAGTCTGGAGAGAGAGAAATTTTCAGGCCAATGTCACCCTTGACAGAAGAAAAAAACCACTTCCTTTCCAACTGGAAAGTCTGATTAACTTCCTCACCTTTCTTGACAATATTAGAGCAAGGAATTCTAACTCTACCAAGGATTTTTCTGCCGGGAATTGGTTTTCTCTCGTTGTAAAGGATACCTCGATGGAATGACAGTTTTGGTTTGGTCTGGTTCAAAGACAAGTTTCTGATTCCAAACTGGGTTGAGATTTTTAGGAATAGTTCTAGTTCTGGTTACTTGGTTTTGGAAATCAACTTCTACAAATGGACTAGCTGACCCTTCACCATCTTTGGGCATTAGATCATGAGCATCTATCACTTCTACTATGAGCATCATACTCCTTCTCTTTGCTGCAATGAGAAGAAATCTGAAACTCAAAGTGGAAGCAAAGAAGTTATGCTCACCAATGACAGTATTAAAAGGAAGGAATAATTGTTCAGTATATCTCACTTAAAATGGTAGCTTTGAAATTTATTTTGTTGAAGAAAGGAATGCTTTGATGAAGAAGCTAGCTGCCCGTGAGTTCTGTAGAATACTTGAGCAGAAAATGGAGGCAAAGCATAAACTTTATTTAAAGAGGGAAAACGAAGATAGACCAATCTTTTTAGTTGGTGAGTATATTGAGAAACCACAAGCATAATTCTGTTCAAATTCTATATTACTGTTCTGTTCTGTTGCCAGGAATTTGAAGGGAAAAAACACGAAAGTTCATATTTTGTGAATGATATTTTTTACCCAAAAAAAAAATCTTTAAAATTGATTAGAGGTTAACTCACATAAGCTGACAAATGTTACTTTTTAGATTTTATAATATGATGAACAAGTGCATGTTAGCTGTCTAATCTTCTTTTTCTTTCTTTTGTTTTGCTTTGCTTTCTTTTCCGCCCTTCAAAGCTTAACATCTTTGTCAAGAAAAAAAGAAGTTTATTTTCTGTCTTAATACTATTACAAGGCAATATTTTATTTGAAACATCATTTTAGCATTTTCGAAATGTGAATTTCAGCTTTTTTTTCTTTTTCAAAGAAGCCTAGACTATCTCCTTTATCTATTCTTGATATAAATCGTTTATGGTTTTCATGAACCACTGTCAATTCTGCAGAAAGTTCTTCTTCCTGTCAAGATCATTTTACTTATAAGACCCCGTGCGCTCTTTTTAGTTGGCTAGTAGGTTTATTACTAAGGATATAGTGGTCATTGAATGGGCAGGGATTTGCTTGAACCTTGTATAATTTTATGGATGTCTCTTGCTTCTGTTGGCAGCAATTCCCACCTGAAAAAAAACAAAAGGGAAGGGAAAAAAATTTAGGTAAAGTCATTGTTAGAGGTAAAAGAGAGAAAAGTAAAACTAGAACTTTAGTGCTTTCGGCCTTGCCAAGCAAGCCTTTCCCTCTTAGTCTCTTTCTTGATTTAAACTTGTATCATTTTTTCTGCTTGTCCCCTTGTTTTTGCAAGAATAGTGTTACAATCTCACCATTTTGAAGATGACTCAGAATACTACTGGTCAAAGCTCACTGGTTAAAACCTCAAGGTTAGCTGCACTGCAGGTGCTGGAACTTATTAGCATATCTCAGCAGTAACATCATCATCAAAAAGCATAAATATTCAAGTGTTTGGACTGCCAAGTGAATGGTGCACTGATCAAAAAATAAATTTTTTATACAAGATATAAGAAAGATTAGCTTTTGTCCCAAAAAAAAAAAATTTGCTGGTTTCCATACATGTCAATGACCATACCTATATGCACTAACTTATCAAACTTCTAAAAGTTCCACACACCTAATGCTAACGAATATATAAATTAAATCAGAGGCACTAAAGATGCACTTTTGCTTTTGAGCTTAAAAAAAAAAAAAAATCTTTCTTGTGTTCTCTTGTGGTCTAAAGATCAAAATGTTTGCTAATCCTGAATTGCTCGATAATTTCCTTAGTGATGAGCTCAAGAAAAAAAAATTGCAATTATTGCTTTTAACTTAATGTACAAATGAGACTGTTTATTATCTAAGAGTGGACATTAATATATATGAAGCTCAACAATGGTGAAAATATATTTGAAAATTTGTCAAAGTGATACTTTTGTTTTCCATTCCTTTTTTTCCCCCCTAGTAGAGGTACTAACAGTTGGACATGAAAGCATCATATAAGAGTATTCTAGCTCAACAAATTCTAATGTTGCAAATTCATGATCACTCATTAATCTTGCTAATGTATTATCCAACTTTTTTTAGTAAAAATAAAAAACTATTTCCAACAAAGATTACGTAGAAGTTAAACCCAAGAATAAATAGATTAAAATGAGTTCGGATCAATAATTACTAATATGTTAGAATTAACCAATTAGACAGTTAAGACTAAACCATTATATACCTTTTATATTTTAAGTACTTTTTTTATGTAAGATTTTAATTTAACATTGGCAAATGAATTGTCAAAAATGGAGCGCACAATATATATATATATATATGTGTGTGTGTGTGTATGTGCGCGCGCGCATGTTTAAGGAGAAAAATCAATTATTTTTTTTCAATTGCAAGAATAAATTAATTCGAAGAGATAAATGTAATTTTTTAAAACTAGATCGAGAATTGAATTGATTGATTGGTTGGTTTTCAATTTAATTAGTTCAATTTATCTAATTTAATAAGCTCTTGTTAAAATTATATTTAAAAAATGAAAAAAAATAATATATCAAATGATGAAAAATTTAAAATTTAAATTTTGAGTAAAATAATGTAATTTTTAGTGATATTAAATTAATTTACAAAATAATATAAATGTATGTTAAACTAGTTTGATTCAATTTTTAATTTTAATTCAATTTTGATTTTTTTTAGATAACTAACTAATTTGGTAGTTAACCTAAACCATTATATAACATTTATATTTTAAATACTTTTTCGATGTTTTAATCTTAACATTGACAAATGAAAAATAAAATTTGCCAAATTCTAAAATTATAAACTTAGCAAAAAATTCAAATGGAGCGCACAATATATATATAAGAAGAAAAATCAATTATTTTTTTTTCAATTGCAAAAGTAAATTAATTTGATGAGATAAATGTAATTTTTTAAAACTAAATCAAGAGTTGAATTGATTGATTGACTGGTTTTTCAGTTTAATTAATTCAATTTATCTAATTGAATAAGTTCTTGTTAAAATTATATTTAAAAAATGAAAAATATAAAATGATTAAATGATGAAAATTTTAACATTTAAATTTTGACTAGAATAGTGTAATTTTTAAAGATTTTAAAGTTTTTTACAAAATAATATAATTTAATAATATAATTATAGGTTGAATTAGTTTGATTCGATTTTTAATTTTTATTCAATTTTGATATATTTGTAGATAACCAATTTTTAATCTCTAATCGAAGTGAACTATTGACTAATTTTTAATTTTTTAATTGTACCAATTTAATTAATTGATTTAGTTTGATTTTAAAAATTGATAAATGTCACATAATATAATTTTTTTAGTGTATTATATGAGAAAAAATATATCTTACATTAATTAATAATTTATTCACAATAATTTTTTATGTAGCTTTATTTAAACTTGGAAATAGATAATATGTGTAGAAAACATGAATAAGGCATGTTGAATTTTTCTCTAATAATTTTACTCAATATTAGCAGAATTATTTTTAAAATTATAAATTTACAAGGTTTTTTTTTAAGAAAAAAAAATTACAAGTTGGTTTCAAACGTAATTAAGCAAAAAGAAATTTGCAACAAACATGTGAAACCACAAATAAAACCAACCCAAAAGTCTTCTCCAATGAGCCTGGGCCATCCAAAGTACCATATGGTTTCCGTTTCTCTCTGATAATGACTTGAACCTTCCAATCTCTAACTCCAACCAAAAAAATAGGGCTGTTCTAGGGTTTATACTCTAACCCCCGCCTCCCAAAACCCGAAAAGAGCTAACTCTCAATCGCTAACCTCAAAAATCAATCTTTCTATTTTTATTATTAACAGATACTAAAATTACTCCAAAACCCTAACAAATGGTCGGCTCTCATGGCGTCAAGCTCGTTGCTTGGCTCGCTCGCCGCTCTCCCTCCATCACCCTGTTCGAGGATTCTGTTTATTCCGTACGATTTAATACTCAATTTCTAATTTGTCCAGTTTCTTGATTAATGTGTTCTTCATTTGATTTTTGTGTGTTTAAATTTGTGTAATTTGAAAATTTTCAGGTGTGTAAAGGTGTGTTAAATGGGAATTATAGGAGATTGAGTACTGGGATTTCTAGCCGTGGAAGGGTTTTTGGCAATTACTCTCCTAAAAATGGTAACTTTTGATCTTGTTTTCCAGGAATTCTTTCATCATTTTGGTGAATTGGGTTTTCAGATAAATTAAAATATTTGATTGATTATCATGCTAGAAAAAGCTTGTTTGACTTAATTGTCTTGACTACTAAAGTGAGCCTTTTTTGCTGATTTGCATGTTTGGAAATGTGCAGTTAATCATAAAAACTGGTTGTTATTGGGATTTTTGAATGCCAATTTTGGTACAGCTAGGTCAATTCATGGATCAGGTATTTCACACATTCCTCCTCTTATTTTTTTTGTCTTGTTTTGATTAAGCCCCTAATTTAAGTCGTCTACGATGAAACTCAGGTATATTTTTATGTTGTTTTATGGTTCAGCTTTTATGTCAAGAGATTACTATGGGGTACTTGGTGTCAGCAAGAATGCAAGTCCATCTGAAATAAAGAAGGCTTATTATGCAGTAACTTTCTCATTCCTTTTTTTATGTGTGTATTTCAGTGTAAATTTTGTATCTTTTTCTTTCTTTTAAATTTGGGATTGTGTGAAAATTTCTGTTGTTGGCATTGTGGGTTGGTTTGATTGCAGCTTCTACTTCCTGATTTTGATTTTACTTTTTATTTCTTGTATTCTCATTACTTCTACTATTCTGCAGCTGGCGAAGAAACTTCATCCTGATACAAACAAAGATGATCCTGAAGCAGAGAAAAAATTTCAAGAAGTTTCTAAGGCATATGAGGTAATTTTTACGGACAGGAAGTCTTTTCTCTGTATCTAACCATCTTACATATAGGACTAAATGGGCCATCTTTATTTGTTCTTGTAGGTTTTGAAAGATGAAGAAAAGCGTGCACAATATGATGAGGTTTCCCATTTAATTTATTTTTCTTGTACTATTCATAAAGATTTAAATGAATGCTTCTGCTGAATTGTTGATGTCTTAAGTTGATTTTTGGGAATAAGACCTTCCCCATGATATTGTTTCATGCAAAACTCCTTAATTTTTTTGAGCTCATCATGTCATTGTTTACCATTGATATTCATCAGTTGCATAATGTTTAAATCACATTCAAAAACTACAACTAGTTATTCAGAATTACTTATTCCTTTAAAGAGTCAAATGTTACTGGTCCTTTCCACAAAACACAGTGGCTCAGTTAAAAGATAGCTCTTACTTTGTTGTGTTTTTTGTTGGCTGAGGAGAATTAACACATCTCTACATCAATTTTGCTGTATATTCACTGTTCTAGTGATGACATTTAGTGATTCATGCCATTGAATCTGGTTCTGTAAGCTATCAATTTGAACAGTTTACTTTTGTCTCAAATTGGGCTTAACATTTTTATGAGGGTATGGAAATTCATTGAATCAAGCATTTGTTGATTGAAATCTTGAGTAAACAATAAAAATTTCAACTCATTTTGAGAGTATAAAACAAAGAACACAGATATATATAGCAATTCTCTCTTTATAGGCATTTCACTAGAAATAAAATGGGTTATTAACATTTTAGGATGTGCATTAAGATAGACATAAGGTTTAGCAACACATCCAAGTGTCATCCATATGTTGTCTTGATTGTTTTATAAGGGTTATTCATTTATGCATCTCCCTCCCTCCTCTCTTTTCTTTTACTAATTTTCCATGCATTGGTTACCCAATGTGGAGAAATGTTGTTTTATATTTTTATACAATTGAAAATTGAATTTTTTTTTTTTGTTTGGTAGTGATTTTTTATCTTTTAATGCGGTGATTATCTCTTTAATCACAGTATATACTAATATCGTTTGTATGTTCAATCTTATAGGTTGGCCATGATGCATATGAACAGAATGCAAATGGAGGTTTTCATCCTGGGGGACCGGGATTTGAAAATCCATTTGAAAACTTCTTCAGAATGGATGATGTAATAACTTTTTGCTCAGTTTCTATTTATTGGACTTGATTCTTCTATTTTATTGTCTCTTCAGTTAATAGTTATGGTTTAATACATCTTGCAAACTGGTGCCTTGCTTCTTTTCCCTCCCTTCCTTTTATCTATTTATTTATATTTATTTTAGGGGTGAGGGCTGGGTCATGGGTTGGGTGAAAGAACACATTCTAGGTATCTGCAAACTCTTGAGTTTAAAACTTTTGAGGGTGAGTTTGTTTTCAATTTTAGTTCTGGGCAATAATGGGCAATTAGTCTGTTAATACTATAAAGATTAGCTCCATTATACCTGTTCATATAAATGTCTGTTAGTGTTAGGTGCTTTGTTACAATATTTTTATGCAGAGGATTTACAACATTTTCGTCAAGCGGATATGTGATGAGTAGACTGGAATCTATGGAGAATTGTATTTAGTAACAATTAAAATTAAGGCTAGGTTAAAATCACTGAATAGTTGCAAGAATAATCTGATATCTCATCTGTCTAGTTATTCCATGATATGCATCCTGTGTCACTGGGTTCTATGTTATTTTTCTTGATGTTTGATTTTCACCTTTGCTAAATTTTTGAGATGCTGATTTCATGTGCATACTAATTCTTTCTACAATGGAGATCAGATATTCAGCAGTATGTTTAAGCAGAAGCTCGGTGGTCAAGATGTCAAGGTCTTTAACTTTTTATCACCTCTCATCTGTATTGTTCGTCACTGTGTTTTGGACTTACTTTTGACATAATCTCCTTTTCTATATTACGTAGGTCGCCATTGAACTATCCTTCATGGAAGCTGTTCAGGGATGCACCAAAAATATCACATTTCAAACTGATTTACCTTGTGAAGCCTGTCGTATGTTTATCTTCTGAACTTGCTATTGCTTGCAAACTTACTGACTTCAATCCTTCCACTTTTGTGGACTTTGTTAGTTCTCTTTTGCTTGCATCCCAAAGTAATTTTAACAGGGTATGCCTGTACTTTTAACTTTTTCTTTTCTATTATTTTGCAGGTGGAGAAGGTATTCCTCCTGGAGTAAGACCTGAAATGTGTAAGCGCTGTAAAGGCACTGGCATGGTTAGTTTTTGCAAAAGACAGATACCAGACTTGTGTGCAACGTATTGTTTTTCTGTAGCTGACATGTTGATACTAAATATGCAGGTGTATAGCCAAAAAGGCTTTATTAGTCTTCAGCATACATGCACTCAGTGTGGTGGAAGTGGGCAAACTGTATTGGTATGCTATTTTAATTTCGTGCTTTTTCAATTCAACTTTGTTCCTATTTTTTTAGTTGTGTACACTGTGAGCTTAAAGGCCATAGTTTATACGGGCATTGGCATGGATTGTTTATTATAATTTGCTATATGCAATGTATAGAATTGGGATTAATTTGTAAATTAATCATCCTGTTGGTTATGTTACTCTGTTGGTATAATTTCATTGGTTCGATGATGCATTTTATGTTTAAAATGCGATGTTCTGGAAATTAGTAAAGCTGAGAATTGAAGCTTGGTCAATCTTGAAATGCCGATAATTACCACTTAATAAACAAGTTTTTATTCTTTCAACATCCCTGTGTTGAAAAAGTAGATGTTGAATTACAGTCAAACAATTGGTGGCTTCTTTTCTTTCCATTTCTTTTTCACCTGTGAGGTTGGCGGTAGTGAGTATTACAAGATCTTTATGAACTGATTTTGTTTTTGCATGTTTTATTTCATTTAAATGTCTGTTGTTTCTTGACAATTTCCCATCCCTTTCTTTTTTCCATCACTTGACATTTGAGAAAATCAATGATTGGAAGACTAGTCAGAGTTACTTGTCAACTTGGGATTTGGAGCGTCCATAACGTCATCCAACTTTTTAAAGTGTTGCAATTTGCAATATCATGATTATAAGAGGTTTCATCATATACTAGTTTGCCACTTGATATATGACATTTTGGAAAAACTCATCCTCTTAGAATTTTCGAGATAACTTTTTTTGTGTGTGCAATTTTGGAGTTACTGGTTATCTCAAGATGAATGATGGCCATTTATTGGATCCTGTGGCCTTGTACGAAAATTATTCATTCAGTTATTGTAAACCAACTTCTCACCCTTTTCTCTCTCTCTCTGTCCGTTATCATTTTATTTTATAATATTGTTGCAGATTTTAACGCTACTATTTGTAGCAGAGTTTTTGCAGATCATGCAATGGACATAAAGTAGTGAGAGGATCAAAATCGGTCAAATTAGATATCATGCCAGGTATATTTTATGGATCTTGAAGCATCTTATTAAAATTATGTGGTTTTTAATATATTAGCCTGATTTCTTTTCCTTGGTCAGTATGTACTATGAATTTTTGCGCATTATGCTCATCATTTTGTCTTGCATCAACACATTTGAATTCTTCGTGGTGGATGCCTTCAGCTAAGTTACTAATTTACAATGTTGTATAGTCTAAATGGTTGACAGCCATTTTTTCTGTCTAATGCAACTTACAACTCATTTATTTGGTAGGTGAGTGCTCCAATACATTTATGGGAAACTTTATGGACAACTTAACTAGACAAACTTATAATAATGCACTTAAACATAAATTAAAAGGTGGATTGTGGTGGAATAAAATCTTAAACTGTTGTTGGAAAAGAGATGCGATTTTTCATTTGACTAGCTCATAAATATTGTTGAAAAATTATTGCATTGCATGAAAGTACATTATTTCTCTGGATCTAAATTCTTGCCATTGTTGCAAGTTATAAATCTGAATGTATATTTTAATTAGCTTAAGTGATGCATTTATTAAGAAATGAGCACTGGAGATGCCTTCCCATATACTGGTGCAGCTGATGATCCTTCTTATAATGGATTTGATTTTAAGGTTGTGCTTGACATTTGAGTCTGTTTTGTCTGCAGGAGTGGATAATAATGACACCATAAAGGTTCCCAGAAGTGGTGGAGCAGACCCGGATAAAAATCAACCTGGTGATCTGCTTGTAACCATCAAGGTAATTCTACATTCTTGTTACTGTATATTTTGAAGGAGCTACGATATATGTCAATTATCTCTTCCTTGGTTATGAGAGATGTGAGTGTAACTTGTTGGAGCTTGATTAGGAAGGAATGAGTTACATTATTTTGTAGGTTTAGGAAATATAATGGAGGCCGGTGTCTTGCAGGATTATTGGTCACGTTATTTTTCCTTTCAGTTGGCCTGCACTGCTGGTACAATCATTTAGAGAGAGACAGATTATTTCTTCTGATTATGTGATTTGTCTTGATGGGCTATGCTGTAGTAGAGAATTTTGCCATTTGTGTTATGGGGTAATCATAATCAACCTGGTGATGCTGTTTGTCTTGATGGGCTATGCTGTAGTTGTTGAATGACCTATCAAGCTGGAGGGTGTTCTGAGATGAAAGGAGCGATGTGCAAAATTGGTTTACTGTATCTGATGGAACTTAAGGAGAGGAATAATAATGTTTGGGGAATGGGGGTGGTTCTTTGCATGATTTGACATTTCGAGTAACAGATTCTCCATCGCTGTCTTCTTCTACTATGATTTTTTTTCCCCAGTTCCCTACTGTAATTTCTCAAACTTTTAACGCTTAGGTGTTGTTTTAATTTTCTTTTATTTCTTAGTCTCATTGCTTGTACACTTTTAGTGTGCTTGAATTGTTTGTTTGTAATGCTTGTCAACTTCTTCTAATTTGTTGGTGATCCAAAACTATTTATGCTCATATCATGTTCACTCTCTTCCTCCTAGGTTCGGGAAGACCCTGTTTTCCGCAGAGAAGGCTCTAACATTCACGTAGATGCTGTTTTGAGTGTTACTCAGGTAAAAGTAATCCGATATGTTTTTCCTTGCTGATGAGCAACATAGATTTCTAATGCATCGAATTTGTTCATTAGATTTACTAATTCAATTTTCGAATCTCATTAGCTTAAGTTGTGGGTTTTGGTTATAAATGAAATGAGGTGCTCTGTTCGAAGTGTCTGCTTCTAGAAGCTTATAAACCACACAGTGTTGCTTTGCTTTGTTATACTGTTCACAATGCAAAGGTCCTGGTTTTGAAGTGCATTGAATTGCTTGTTTGCAGGCAATCTTGGGAGGAACCATCCAGGTCCCTACACTAACAGGAGATGTTGTACTTAAGGTATGTAAAAATCTAGGTGCGTGATTGCAGTTATTGCTCAAAAGCTAAGCTGGCTATCATTCAGTCTAACTTGTTCTCTATTTCAGCTCCGCGCTGGCACACAGCCTGGCCAGAAGGTGGTCCTGAAGAAAAAAGGTGAGAACCCTGATTTGTTTTGAGTAATTTTATGTGCGATATGTCTGAAGTCTGATAAAGGATTTGAAGTAGTATGTCTTCATTGATGGGCATGGGTTTTTTTCCCTGTAGATGCTTTAGAATGATAAGTTACTGCTTATCACATTGTTTTTTTTTTCTGGCTTTTTTCAGCCATATGATCTTTGTAGCTAATTTATGATTAGCAAGACTCTGATAATATATTTAGGAATTCAATATGTTTAGTGTTTACTGGTACTGAATTAAATGAATTTGCATTCAAGCTTCTCTTGGCTGGATGCTCTTCCTCTTGTTATGCTTTGTCCTCGATGTTTATTATATATTTAAGATTTGGAACTACCTTTTGTTTTCTCACTATGGGCTGACATGGTATTTTGTTGTAACCTTGTGTTTAATTAAATGTTGAAGTGGTGCTGCTAAATTATTAAAAATTCTCTGCAGTTTGAATTGGTATTGCTTTACACTTGCAGTAGGGTTATTGCTTTACACTTGTGGTAGGGTTAAGTTATTTATTCTGTGAATGGTCTCTCTGCCTCAATTTGTACTAAAGTAATTTTACTGATGAGTTTTGTCTTGATGTCAATTGACAGGGATTAAAACGCGGGGATCTTACTCATTTGGTGATCAATTTGTGCACTTCACTGTCAGCATTCCAACGTAAGGTTTTCTCTTCCCAGCCAAATTATTTGTCTCATGGCTTAGTCTATAGTTACAAAGTTGTGGAAATAATTTGTTTGAAAATACTCCACTTTCCACAAGTGGTCCTTTGGGAGGTGGCTATTATGGGCAACGTGAAATTGTTATCGTACTCCTATCTGTGGGATGGATGATTTGCTAATGCCATTTTGTAAGGGAACACAATGCCTGACGGTTAATACTTTTCCTACAGGAACTTGACCCCTAGACAACGTGAATTGATTGAAGAGTTTGCCAGAGAAGAACAAGGCGAATATGAAAATCGTGCTGCTGGAGCTTCTGGGTGAAAGAGCAGGGCTAACTTATTTGGCCTCATCAGCCATCTCATGGTTAGCAAAATAACATAGAGAAAAGGAAAAAGGATAGGAGGAAAGGTTGACTGACCTGTATCAGAAGTTTTGTAGGAGAAATTCATTGAGATGTATGCAACCTTTTGTTTTTATGGAAGGAATGTAATATTTTTTCCTCTGACAGATCTCAATAATATGAGAGATTATTTGGGTCATAAGAGAAGCGCATCGTGTCAAATGATTGTAAATAATTTTGCCATTCATTTTTATTACAGATATAGAATGGATGCCCCGCCTGCGGGTCTGTTAGACTGACTATTTTACCAACTTTTGCAGTACCTGGTAGATGAACATAAGACTTTGCAAGCCTTAAAAATGCTCAGTTTTTAGGCCTCGACAAAAAAACTTACTAAGCTTCCTGTTTGAGATTTTCATTTAACAATTTCATTCATTTGAAGGAAAATATTTGTTATATGTTTTTATACTTGGCATATTTAAAAATCAAGAGAAAATGTTTTTTGATGAAAGGGAAATGAGCAGTTTTTTTAAAAAATCTCTTTAAAAGTAGAAAATATGTTTTTGAATTTTAATAAATTCATCTAATGAAAAATAAATTATATAAATATATATTTATCAGTGTATTTATGATTATCAGTCATTTTTTACTATATACTCTGTCAATATTCGCCTATGATGAGTATTGATAATTGACAATATTTTATTTTTTAATATATTTTTAGCACGTTATACAAATGTAAAATGTTTGTAGTTTAAAATTGTAAATAAAAAAAAAATGTTTTTTCAATCTATTCTAGATATCAGAAAACATCTTTATAAAAAACATTTTTCGAAATATATTTTTTTAAAAAATATATTTCATAAACAAGTCATCTTCAACGATTTAAATGAAATTTTAATTTTAATTCTAATTCTGGTGAGGTGTTGGCTCAGAACAATGCCTGCGATTTGGAAAATCACAACTCTCAATAGATGTGATAAATTGCAAGCTGAGTTTCTAATTCTTGCTTTTGACTTTGTGGTTTTTATCATATCATGATACAACGCATGTCTTTGGTTCAAATATGCGCTAGCACGTATAGGGTCCGTTCACACACCAATTATAGTCAACAATCTATATTTTACTTCATCTGAGACTATCAAGGGGCATACAACCTCGATGAACATCGACTCTGATAACAAACCTGCAATCGAATCCCCTGCTATTGAATCCGCTGTTTTCTTGTTCTCATCTCAGATGCGCGTGTTATCATTTTTATGCTAACCAGTCATGTAGCAACAAGGCAAAAATACCAATAATTTCACCCTTTGTTACAGATCCTTAAAGCTTGGGAAAAAACATATCAACCTCTCAATAATTTCAATTAACATTGAAAATCAGTTAACTATTACAAACAAGCGGCGACAAAAAGCCACCATCACGAAAGTGAGAAGAAAAGGGTGAGAAAACAAATGCAAAAAAGGCAAAAATACCAATCTGCTGACAAGTAATGTCATTTTGTATTCTGTAACTAGTAGGACTAATTTCTAAATCTATCTTGAGTTCAAACTGGCCTTGGATAGCTCGTTGGACTTATGAGCCCGTTATTGGGGAAAAAATTGGAATACAAATACTCTTTCCTTTCGCCAACTCTCCTTGCTCTTCAATTTCATAAATGGCTAATGATCGTCCACTTAATTGAAAACTGCTACTTTCACACAAAAATTGGGCATTGCCACCACCCTCAAAATTTCAAGACGAGGCTTTTGGTTTTGTTTTCTGTTTCTTGGAATCCAATGATGCCAACCCCTTGCCCAATCCAACGGGTGCTGCATCTTCTTGTGATGATATTTGGTCTTTTTGGGTATCTACTGGTACATTAGACGGTTGGCCATTGTCTTCCTTCCTCACACCATTTGCTTCCCCACTGTCACTTGCATCAGGAGTCATCCCTGAATTAATGATGTTTAGGAGCTGAGAAAGTGGTGGCAAAGCTTGGACAGGAACACCATGTGGTCGAATCAAGAGGCCTCTAGCTGCTGCTTTCTTCCTTGCTTCTGCTGCTGCACGAGCAGCCCTTTCATCCACTCCTCTCCCCCGAGGAAGAGTCTCACCAATTATTGCTGCATTAAGGGATTTGTTCACAGAAGAACTAGAACTCCCAGATCCTCCAGCAGCAGCGGCGGCTTGGAATGCCTGTATCAGGTCAGGATTGGCCTGACAAAAAAGATAGAAATCACTATTTTCAATATAAATACACTAACATGGAAAGGATGGTAAAGTTTAGATTTATATATATTCTAGTGCAACGGATAATTGTTGCAACATAGCAAGCACTCCTAGGAGTCCACCAACTAGCATGCATTTGCCAAGGTTTTTGCAATTTATGCAGTCAATCAAAGACAGTACACTGCTGAAAGAAGGCTACACCTCAATCAGCCTAAACCAAGAATTGTTAGGACATGCATGGACAATCACATTAATCCATCTAAAATGTTGACATTTAATCAAACCGTTACATAGAAAAGGGGGAGTACCTTCAAGATATCAAATGCCTTCTGTGCAGAAGCTGCATTCAGAGCCTGGCCTTTCTGCTTCTGTGCATTCATCTGTCAAATAATGAATCCAGATGTTAAGAAAACCTAACAGGGAAAAAGAAATCCAAAGCGGGGTTTAATAACTCTGTATATCAACCTGATTTTCACGCATCTTAAATGTATTCATCCAGTTCTGGGAGTCTCGACTCCTTGAGTCCTCCTCACCAAGTTGCTTAACGAGTATATCATAGGTTTTCTTCTCATGCTGCACAAAATCGAAGTAATACCTTGTTATATGTGTAATCCATTTAACAGTACAAGGATATACTTCAGATATAATTCCCATAAAGCAGACATACCTGGTGGGAGAGCTTGAATGCGCCCATACAATTAAATGCAATGGCAAGGGCATGATAGCATACGGCAGTTTGGATATGCTCCTCTCCTAGAAGCCTTTCATTCTTTTTCAAGGCCTCTTGCAGATAGCGAAGAGCTGTGTTCATCTTTCCAATGTCCTGGTACATCATTGCAACATTTATAAAAGTTGCAGCTACATCAGGATGATCTGAGCCAGATGACAAACTCAGTAAGAGCAGAGCTCGAGACATATGCCGTAATGCAAGTTCTGACTGGTTAAGTCCATGGTAGAAGAGAGCCATATTGCCATAGCTGTAGTTTGAAATAATTGCAATTGAAATGAGCTTTGTTTCAACACAGAGAGAGAGAGAGAGAGAGTCAGTCAGAGAGAGTGAGAGGGAGACTTTAAATGTTCCCATATGCATCATAATGCCGCATACAGGATGAACCTATTTAAATTTTGAAAGAATTTAGAAGGATTAAAATGTTTGTTACTCTTCAGTACATTAGCAATTTGCATTTTATGCACACAATATGGCTCCAACAATAATGATTCCCCGGGCTTGGTCCCATGGTAGAAAACAAGAATATGGTGCTGGCAACACTATCCAACATAAATCTTCTAACAAAATTCACTTTAAATACAAATCTTCATTTCAAATGCAAATGGTTTGAATTTAGAGTAACTAAAATTGTATGTGGTATCAAACAGTGGCTACCGTTATGGTAAAAGGCTAGGAGGAAAAAGCCAGAGAAGCTGTTCAATATATATATATATATATATATATATAGAGAGAGAGAGAAAGAACAAAGGAGAGAAGAAATGGTGCCTGTGCGCAGTATCAGGATGGTCTAATCCCAAGCAGCGTTCATTTATGATTAATTCCTTGTGCTGTTGTATTATTGCTCCAGTCATATCTCCAGCATGATATAAGACCATGGCAAGGTACCTGAAAAATTTTAGGCCAAGTATGATTTTTCATGCACAAAGTAAGAAAGCTTTGCAAACATAAATTAGATAAATCAATCTACAGAGACAAATTATATAGCAAATGACTCAAAATAAGTATATGGAGAAAATTGAGAAAGAAACTAAAAAGCTTCATCTTAATCAACTTATGAACATTACCTACAACAGTTGGCAACCTCCCGATGCATTGGACCAGTCACCTGAAAGAAATTTAAAAATATGAACATATGTTTACTGAAGATATTCACAGGACCCAATAAAAGCATACCTGTTGAAGAATGGAAAACGCTTCAGAGAATAATGTATAAGCTTCACTAAGCATACCCTGAAAAACAAAAGTCACATCATTAAAACACAGTTCAAAATTCGTAACACTATTTTATTTGTGATTTGAGTTGATTACATTACACAAGGACAAAACCAGTGCAAGGCTTCTCATTATAACATCATGTGTGACTCCAATTCAGAATGCGGCCATGAAATAAAAAATTTCATGTTATTCTAATTATCTTTACCCAAACAAAGGTGTGCTTAAACTCCAGTTAATACCACTCGAGTTTATCACTCGTGTAACTACAATTGAAACTTTTTACTAATGCAACTTGTTTGCATGAATACCTCAGTCATGGCATTCTGGCCCGGTCTTTAATATTTGCTGTTAATTCATGAATGACTTGTTAATAAGACAACTAGGTAAGTGCATACCTCAGCTAATTGAACTTTTCCTGTTTCCACAAGATCCTTAGCTTCTGAACATACTGGAACTGAGTGCTTCACTACAGGTTTGAGATCTAAAATATCTGATAGTTGGAAAGGTGTTGCCACATTAAGATCATATTTGCGAGCTGCAATTGTAACTCCCACCTGTCAAGGAAGCCATATGAAATCAAATTGTTCACTAATTAGAAACAATAAATAAAAGTTAGCACCATAAAATATACTAATAACTAATAATCAGCCATAACAAAGAAGCAAGTTTTGTTGAAGAACAAAACAGTAGTAGAGGAATAAAGGAGTGAGCACATGATTAAAATCAAACTGACTGAACTGAACTCACAAAAACTGAAAAACTGAAGTTTCAAAAAATCCAAATTGAATCGAACCAAACTTAGTATAAGAACCAAATCGAACTGAACCAATTTAGTTCAGTTCAGTTATAGTTTGGTTCAATTTTAAAAATTAATTTTTAAATATTTTAATATAAACAATAAATTTTATAATCTACTTAAATAATTTTTAATACAAATGATAAGTTTTCTAATAAATTTTTATACATCTTTAATATAAATAATGAGTTTAAAACTGGTTTGAAGCATTTTATTTGATTCAATATAGGTTTGATTCGGCTAAACTGACATTTTTTAACAAAAAATTGAACCAAACTAAACTCACCAAATTTTAAAAGAAAAATGAAATCAAACTGGTTTGGTTTGGCCAGTTTTTTTGGTTTAAACCTATTATTTCTCAGCCTATTGATAATTGAACAACTCAAAGACAACAAAGCATGACTTCAGGTGCTTACGGTTCAAGGCACTTTGAAGATAGGCATCGCAATGAGCACTGGAAGTGCATGATGAGAAATATACAAATGGTTCATGCTTAAAATTCTGCTCAGCTTATAGAATTTTCATATTCACAAATCAAGTAGATGAGCTAGAAACACAAATTTACCTTTTGGCAAAGATTACGCATAACTGAAACTTTCTTCACACGTGCCCTTGCATCCTCTGGCAAATCAAACTAAACAAAGAAGGAAATTAAATTTCAGCACTCTATGCTTTAAAAAAAAAAAAAGAATTAGATCCTACAATTATGCAGTATACTGCCTAGCCAAAATAGAATTATGTGCCTTCCCCACAAATGTTATTATCCCAACTTTTATCTCACACAACTGGTATTATCTCAACATTTCTCCTCTATTAAAATCAAAGTTTCAATTTACGGAAATATCTTGTTACTCAAGTTAACGGTAAATGATACCTGGTACTTGCATTTTGCGAATTCCTGAATGTCAGACCACACAGTATCTGAGCTAACACTCATATATGAGGATTGGTTCTTTCTTGCAGATGCTCCTTTCCACCTTGTTTGGCCCCTAGATGATTTTCCTGAAGATTGATGGCTGGCTTCCTGTAAATATTAAAAATACATGATCAGATTCAGTTATTGAAATCCTACTCAGATTTGAATTAGCTCTTAATAATGCAAAATCATCTTGGACAGCAAGCATTAACTTATAAGAATTTAAAACTGATAATCAATGCAAGATCAGACTAAAATAAATCATGAAACTATCTTGGACATACATTCTTTTGTGTTCTTGACTGTGAACTATTAGCAACTTTTGTGCCAACAGCTTGACAGTTTCCAAAGAAACAGTTGAAAAAATGTGAGATTGCTGGGCCAAGATCATGATCTTCTGTCTCTCTTAACACATCCTGCATAGCCCGAAAAGGACAGAAGAAAGGCAAATCAATGTCATCAAAAGCACAAAGAGACCGACAAGTATCTGTGCCAGTGTGTGCATACTCTTTTTTTCCCACAATAACATCATTTTACTTTAGGCAATAAGCAAAGATAACTCAAAGAACCAAAAGAAGTTGGATGGGGGTGAAGAAATCCAGAAAAAGGAGAATATAGAAATCAGAAGAAGCTGATACAAAAAATATGTGAAGTAGGAAAGAGTAAGATTAAGGCAATCACCTTGACGATGTGCTTAGCAGATCTGACTACAATCTCATTAGAACAAAGATCCCATAAATGAGGCAAATGTTTTGTCCCTTCAGCAACCTGAAGACAGGATCTATTTGTGTCAAAAGCAATGACACAATAACAAGGATGGATCGATAATAAATGTAAGGGACTCAATAATTTAAGATTTAATCAATACTAGAAATTCTAACTTGACTCAACACTTACAATCAGAATGTGAGCAACATTAAGAAGCATCAACTAAAAGCAAATGGCTTACCCTTCCAATATAGCGCACATTAATTCCATGAGCATGTAGTGCATCAATGAGAGTTTGCCCATCCATGGGTGACACTTCAAGTGTGCAAAGATCTTGGATGAACTTTGGAAGCACAGTATCTGCAAGATACGAGCTAGCTTTCCTCACATTTTCTTCATCCTTTGCTATCTCCTGGTAAGTGGTGAAGTTTTAAAATGAGATTCCCGTTTTTCTTTTTTAACTCAATGGCCCGCCCTCAAAAGGTGAAAAAAATTATTTTCGAAATGCTCACCTCTGGACTCCCATCCAGCTTAAACTCAGTAAAAACATTAGGGTTAAAAAGTATTTCATTATATGACTCAGAACTTGCAGAAAGGGCAGGACATCCTTCAATAGTCTCAACCTTCCCATCTTGGATTATCTCCTGCAGCCCAAAAAAGGAAGCCACATAATCCAAAAAATTTCCCGTATGAATGCAGAGAAACAATATGCTCATATTATACTTGTGCAGAAAAATGTGCATGTATTTCATCACACAACTTAGTTTGATATTTACTTGCTCCAACAATGTGCAACAACACAAACAATATGGAATTAGTACAGAACAATTTTTCATCACGGATGCTAGTAGTGAAGTTGGTAGGAATAGTACAAGACATATCTGATAAAAAGAGAGCAGAACAAAGAAACAAGCATGCAAGAGAAACAGTTCTAGATTTGGAAGGTCATCCTTACTAGAAGCAGACAGTCCTTCAACTAAACAATGAATACTTTCACAAAAAGTATATGGACAAAATCAGTAACTGCTACAATGTATCCATCACATATGAACCACAGAATGCAACCTGTACTAAATTTAAGGGACAGCAAACAAGAATACAAGGTTAACAAGTGCATCCTTACTTGACAATCAGCAGAAACTGCAGGAACATTTGCCTCAGGTTTCAACTGTTCATTACCACCAGCAACTTCTAAGGATTCCACAGTTGCAAGGTTCTTTCCCTCAGATTTAGGCTTACTCTTTGATGTTTTTACAGCTTCAGCCTTCTTAGTGACAAAATAACATGAGGAAAAAAAACATGGGGAATAAGCCAAAGATGTGTTATATATATATATATATATATATATATATATATATATAGCAATACCTGGCAAAAGGCAGCAATTAGTTCTGGTCTCAAGATACAAAATCGGGATCCAGGTCCAATATAGTTTGCATCACGAGGAGTTACTCTCATCAAATCCAGAAGATAATGCCTAGAATTAAAACAACAAAAAGGCCAAGAACAAAGAAGAAGTGAAGCACAAAACAATCGAGATTTCAGAGGCAAATTATCAAATAGATGTGATACAACTATGCTTAAACCCAAAGCAGTTGTCGATTCAGAAATTTATTCTCTTACAGGGAGGCTTCAAAGTTGAATGCAGTGCTACATGATAACAGAAGTTTAGTGCTTGACACTTATATTGTGCTAGTGTTCCCTCTTTTTTTATGTTTTTGCGAAGAATTAAACACAACTATGGAAAGTTAAGCAGTTTTCTAGTTAATGTGTTTTCTCGATCAAAGCCACAATACATTTCTAAAACTCTGTTTGTTTTCGTGGAAAATAACTTGTCTATGAATAGTGTTTTGTAAGGAAAGGAAAACATCTTCTGAGAAAAATATTTTCTAATGTTTGAAATATATTGAAAAATATTAATTTTCTTTTGATATATAAGATTATAACAAAGTTTAGAACAAAAACAATTTATATTTATACTATTTATTATTCAATATGAGAAAAAATATATTAAAAATAATTATAGGTCCCACTTATCATCACCGATGACTAATGATAAGTGTAAGTGCTCAAGAATGACCGATAATAATAAGTACACTAATAGGTATATGTTTATATTATTTATTTTTCATTATGAGTTTGTCTAAATCCGAAAAATGACTTTCTCATTTTAAAAAGGAAGTAATTTTTTTTTTCAAAAAAAAAAGGTTTAGTTTTCTATTGATTAGGAGAATATTTTTTCATTAACCAATTTTTCCGAGCGCACCAAATATTAAAAAATGTGGAGCCTAAGTACAATGTAGAAAATAAAGAACAACCAAAATAGAAAAGAAAGAGAAAACAATTGGAAGATTGGAAAAGATAAAGATAACAACACAAGTTAAGAGAATAATCACCTATCATCACTACCAACAATGCCCTTGCATTCTACTGGGGCAGCTAATTTGAAAACATTTTTGGATCCATCTACAACCATGTGTTCCTTTAGATGGAGGCGTTTTGCTGCTTCCAGCACCTAACACAAAAAAAAAAATTAAGATTTCATAGCAAATTCAATTGGCCATATGCTAACCAAGAACTCAATAGTAATTAAACTACAATTTGTGTGGACAATATTGTAACATGACACCAGAAATTAAACGAAAAAATTAGATCCCCGAAGGAACCTATCAAGTACTCTCAGTGCCATGGTGCAGTTTTAAATGCATTAAAGACATAATATGATTATGGATATCACATCTCACCTTGGAATGAAAATCTTCATTCCAGCATATTTTCTTGCCATTGTCAACAGAACCATACAGAAGGGAGTCTGATTTATCCCCTTGAAGAATGCCAGGTAGAACACTCTATGGCAGAATACATAAAGAACTAGATG
>CATIWR010145318.1:0-15169 GCA_949677035.1 Omphalea diandra
ACACACTCTTTTTTATCATTCGAATTTTATGGTCTCTTGATAGATAGAAACTTGTATAGAAAAGTCGTGCCTATTGAACTTAAACTTTACATGAAAATATTAAAAAAAAGATGGGAAAGAAATAAAATTACAGGATAAAGAGTTTTTACCTTTAAGGTTCTCATAATCAAGTGTTGTTCGAGTCGGACAACTATTTATAGTAAGAACTTTTTCATGAATGCGACTTTAATATTTTTTTGATAAAAGAGAATGTCTTTTCTTTAAAAAAAATAAATAAATAAAAGAGAATGTCTTAAAACTCAACTATTCTAATTTTTGAGCCAATAGCGCATCCAATTGATGTTGATATTTTTAGTTGCTCTTTTTCACAAGTGTACGCTTTATGATATTAAAATAATATTAATTATTTTTTTAAAAATTTACTCTATTACTCTCTCTTCCTTTTCTTTTAATAATAAAATTTTAATTAAAAATAAATTAAGGATAAATTAGTCCATATTAATGAAAATTATTCTTCAATAATTATTTTTTAATCTATATACTTAGTTGTAAAACAATAGATACTGTGAAGTGGAGAGAATAAAAAATTCAGTTTTGAATAAGACAATAATAAATCTCTGCATCCAAAATCAACTCAACAAACTACTATTTTCTTTACATATTGCGAATTTGGCACTTCCTAATTTAAAAAAAAAATGACAACTTATCCCAATTAAGATGATTAAGTATTGATTCAACATATTATTTTAATGAATAGATATTCTATCTATACCATATATAAAAGTGGTTAATTAAAGAAAATTTTTTTGATATAAAAGGATATATAATTTTTTGAAATTAGTAATAATAACCTTAATTTTAATTAGATGGATAATATTTCTTTATATAATTAATTATTATTTTAATTTTTAAAATTTGTGATATTTGAAAATCTATCTATATCTATACTATTTTAAAAGTGACTAGAATAATCTTTTTTTGACATAAAAAGATATAAAATATTTTTAATATGACAATAATAAACTTAAATTATAATTTTTAATTGGATGATTAATTTTTTATAAAACTAATTATTATTTAAGACTTTAAAATTTATCATTATTTAAAATAACTGAAATAAAAAATAAAAATATTTACATCTTTAAATTAATATTATTTTATTTTCAAATATTTAAAATTTAAGATAAATATAATTTATCTATTTATACTATGTATAAAATAGCTAATTAGGGAAAACTATTTTTGGACATAATAAAAGGATGTAGAACTTTTAAATTGACAACAAGAACCTTTAGTTATAAATTTTAATTAATATTCTCTCTGTTGTTTAATAAATGTCGTTTAAGGTTTTTGTATATATATTAAAAATTGTATTTAATAGGTTTTATTGCATAAAAAAATTATATTACCCATGATTAATTATTTTCATAAATTATTGTGCATTGTAATTATTATAAAATTGAGAAATGATAGAGTTTGAAAAAATTAATTAATGCTTATGAATAATTATAAAACCTCAAGTATTATGAAACAAGAATTACTCTCTAAAACGATATCTATTTTGGAATAAATGAAGTATATAATATTTTTTTTATAAAACTAATTATTATTTTAATTTTTAAAATTTGTAATATTTGAAATTTACCCTACGCTATTTATTAAAATAGTTAATTAACAAAAACTTTTCTTGACATAATTTTTTTAAAATTGATAATAATAATCTTAAGTTATAAATTATATTTAATTAGGAAAAATTTTTCTTGATATAAAAATTTGTAAATTGACATAATAATCTTAAATTATAAATTTTAATTAAATGGATAATATTTTTTATATAATTAATTATTATTTTAATATTTAAAAATTGTGATTATTTAATGATGAGTAATGAAAATATCTTTTTTATTTGTTGATGCTATTTTATTTATTTTTGTTGTTAATTTTATATAATTCTTATCTTATCTAATTTTTAAATTTATTTTTTTCATCATTGTGTCTTAAATTTATTTTAAAATTTTTTTAATTATTTATAACTTTACATAATTTATTTTTTTTATTTATATAAATATAAAACTAAAAAAATAATTAATTTATATATATAATAATTATTTTAATTACATATAATGCATTTGTAGTGAAAACTAATCAGTATAAACGGAGGATTGAGACTTTTATAATCTCATCTCTTCAATGATAATAAAGGCATATTCTCACCTGTTGCAATTTTAATATTTTTAGAGAATTTTCACTTTTGATTACAAATATAAAAGATTAAAATGTGTGTACATATTGTGTTCAACACAAGATGAAAAAACTATTAAAAATATTAATTAAAAGTCTTTACAGGATTTTATATCAACAAATATTTGTGATTTTCGACATAAATCGATTAGGAGTCAAAGAAGTAGAATCTTATAAGGTTATGCACTCTTATCTTTTTCAAAGATCATTTTCTCAAAAGACAAAATTTTGAAACTGTGACTAAAATGCACAATATTTACAGGATGAAGTACGATTCTGATTAATACAATATTAGTTTCTCACCAATTAGGGCTAGAGTATTGAGGGTCAATAATCCCAAAACCCCCTTCACTAAAATATCTAATCTCACATATTCCCTTTATTTCTTTTTATTTGACTTCTTTTAGTGTTGCATAAAAATTAAAAAAATTATTAATTAGACTATTTTCTAAGAAGACAATGATTAAATTATCCTATTTAAAAAAAAAGAATGTGATTTTTTTAAAAATTTGTTTAAAATTACATTAAAAAATATTTGAATTATTGCAATCAATTAATATATGTAATAATTATATAATAATGGTACTTAATAAGGATGAGGATAAAATTGATAAAATTAAAATTTTATTAATATTATAAAATGACATATATTTTGATTTTTTTTTTCAAAAAAAATCAAATAAAAAGGAATGAAGAAAGTATCAAAAGAGCATTAAATTTTTACAAGACTACACTTTTTCCTCCCCTTTGAGAGTCCTTATGTCTTGAGAAAGGAAAACTATAAAGATTAAAGAAATGGATAATACCTCTAAGCAAATTATAATTGGACCCATGCGGGATTAATCAATCTTATGAAACACATTGAAAGGGTAAAAGTGATTGAATTGAGTTTAATGAGTTAGGGTAAATTATTGTTAAAGATTAGAATTAATTAATTAATTAGTTATGAGATTGATTCTTAACACTTCTCCTCAACACTTTTCTTCAAGTTACAATTTGATTTTGAATTTTTAGTTAACTACTTGAAATTGAATTTTTCCGCTAAAATTGAAGTTTAAACATAACAACAATACCGGATTGAGTAGTTAGTACTGACCATTTAGATGGATTAAATGCATAAAATGGAACTGGACTAAACTAACTCAAATACCAAAAAAGAAATTTCTAATAATGTGAAAATTTGAAGGATTGGACTTGCTCTAATACTATGACGCTGAGTGATTAAAATCAGACTAGGCTGACTTTAATATCATGAATAGATAATTGAAATTGAGCCCGACAGAATTTTGCTCTGATACTATAAAAAAAAATTGAATTGAAATTATAGCGTTTATTTAAATTAACTAGAGATTAAACTACCAATGAATCAAGTTTAATGAACTTGAATATTAAAAATTAAAAATAACTCATTTATTATCAAGCCCAACTCATTATATACACATATTCTAATATATTTTTTCAATATGAAGTTGATTCTTTAACAAATTCTCTTTTCTATGCGTGTTTCTCTCATTCTTTATGGACCAGCTAAGCATGGGGAAGCCTCACCATTGTTGGTCCATCTTTCGAATATTAGCTCATAGATTAAGCTTTCCTAATCAATTTGCTAAGCTTTGGGCTGTCATCACATGACAAAGACCCCAGTATATAAATAAAACGTACTCCACTAGTTAGATCGATCGTCCATGAGATAAATAAGGAAGGAGGTGAACATGGGGAGGAGCCGTGTCTGGGTCAATAAAAGGCATGAAAAGAATGTAACAAGAGGTGGTAATAAATGACAAATTTAATATACTGAGTGGTCCTTTACGAAACTGGGCCCTTATCCTTTTAAATCATCGGATAATTAACAGTTTCATGCAAGAGCTGGCAACGTCCAACGAAGCACTATTTAATGTACTACTCCCCTTTCCCCAATTATTCAATCTACTACTACTATCTTCCCCAATTCCAATGGAGTCGTATAACGGGCCAACTAGTCACATGGTGAGGTTGTCACCCATGCAAATTGGTTGCATATAGGTAGGATGTGGTTGTTCTGTTAATTTGTTTTGAGGGTTAAGTTGATCTTTTATATTATACACATCATGGATATCGTACCTCTTTCTTTTGCCAGAAGAGCACATAGTCTCGTAGAAGAAGAGCTTATACGGCCTGAGAGTCTGCCAAACTTTGTGCTGGCTGTACTAAATTATTTCCTCTTCACAATCAGTCGTTTCCTCTTAATAAAAAATAGATGAATTTATAACGATAAATTTAATAATATAGTCCAATAATATTAAAAAATAATTATTGATGATGAATTATACAGTGATAAATTTTATAATATCTTCAAATAATATAACATAATCTAATAATGAATAATAATTTTCATTTAATTTAATGACATTTAATTTTATCTAATCCAATGACGAATAGTAACTATTATTAACGGTGAATTATTAATTATGGTATTAGAGTGTAATAACGTAAATGACACTGTAGTATTCACCTCTATTAATCCAATGCAACTGTTTTTTTTGTTGTTGCAACTTATTGATCCGATAGTCAATAATAATTATAGTTTTTACCAAAAAAATAATATAACATCAAGAGATATTAATTCAAATTGCTAAAATGTGTTCCTCTTTTGTGGTCTTGAGCTTAAATTTATTCTAATCAAAAGTAGGAGTAACTATGGATTAACTAACTAATTATTTTGTTTTTTTTTCCTTTGATCTATATCTCTTCAAATCAAGATTTTACAAATTTAAATCAATCTAAAAAGTCAAATTTCTAATTTTAAAGAATTGATTATCCTAACTTTTTTTGAATTATACATTAGAAAATATTTATCAAACAAAAGACTAATAAATAACAATTTATTTCACAATAATTCACTTGTTTAGATTACAAAATAATTGAATAGCATATCATTTTTAATGTTCCAAATGTAATTAGTATATCATTAAAACAAATCTCTTTTCTAATAATAAATTCAACAATAAAAAAGTTTTGAGTAATATCAAAATATTATGAATTTAACTTCTAATGAGTCTTTGAGTACCAGTAAATTAATTGAAACTATGATAACATGAAATGAGGATAATCATTGCTTAGAAATATTTTGTAAAAGAAAAAATAAATAAGACTGAAATTACAAAAAAAAAAAAAACGAAAATGACATAAATTTAAAAAAATTAACATCATCATTAAGAGTAATGCTTTTAGATAAATACTGTTTTAAAACAAAAACTAAACATAAATGAGTGCTTATTAATAATTATTCATATGGCAAAAAAAAAAAAAAAATATATATATATATCTAATGGATTTTAATTTAATATGTTAATGTGATCCAACTATTTGAAAATTTTAAAAATTTTAATTTTAATTCAATTTAATTGAATCAATTATTCTTTTTTTAAACAGTTATTCGGATTCTAATTGAATAATCGGACTTTCTAATTTTTTTCACTCTTAACTAAAAGACCGAATATATATATATATATATATATATATATAAAGGGGTGTGCAAATTTCTGAGAAAACTGGCTAATCAAACCGAACCGATACTATTCGGTTTTTTTTGTTCGGTTCATACATAGTCATCAGTTTGGTTCAGTTAATAAAAATATAAATTTTTGGTTTTTTCTGTCGGTTCGGTTTTATACACTAAAAACCAAATTAACCGAAGTTTATAAGGTTTTTATGATTTTTCGGTTCGGTTTTTATGATTTTTGGGTTCTGTTTAATTGATTTTTATGATTTTTTGGTTCGGTTCGGTTTTATATATATATATATTTCAGTTAAATCGGTTTGGTTAATATCGGTTTTAATAATTTTTGGTTCGGTTCGGTTAGAAAATTAATCAACTTGATTAATTTGGTTCGGTTCACAGAAACCCCCAAAATCTACTGAACCGAACCGATGTACACCCCTATATATATATATATATATATATATATATATATATATATATATAGATGTATCTAAATCGGCCAAAAAAAGAGATGTATTGAATAATACTTATAAATTCTTACTGGATCAATTAAAGAAAACATAATACATTGACTATAGTTTGATTAATTCAATGTTCTGATTAAGAAAGTTACCACGTTTCTCAACCTTCTCACTGATAGGTATAGAGACTTCAACCCTGCATTGGTTCCGCCATATAAAAATTACTCTTTTCGAGTGGAAAAAGTACACGAGACTACTACGTACACTACTTGAAAAGAAATTCATGTTGCATGAAAGGGTCGAGAAGTTGTCATAAGGGGTGGGGGGGGGTGGGGAGGGGGGTATATAATATTTAAAAGCAGGGTAGGTTATTGTCAACTTGAAGATCAGCAATGAGGCATTGTAGAAATGCCAATCTACTTTTCTATCGAATCTAGCAACCTTGTCTGTTTTCTCCGCAATCATAATGCCTGAGCTACATAGGGCTTGTATGTTTTCACAACACACTCTGCTTGAATCCCGCTAATTTGTGCATCTCCCTTGAATTTTTAAGTCTCAGCTTTGATCTGTTTTCATTGTAATCTGAAAAATAATAATAATAAAAAAACCCTGCATTACATTATATATATGGCCATGGAACTGGAAGATGATCTGTTGGCAAGGACGTTGCAAATCTATGCATAATAAGGCTGGACTATCTATATTGCGTTGGAGGACATTGCAAATGAGGTCTGCGACTTGCCGGGGAAGGACACTGTATACTAATTTGGCGTCCACCGCTCTTGCTTCGCAGCTCCCACTTCCATTGGATTTCCAAGGTTTAAGACTAAAGAATTTAGCATGGCAACAATGACAAATATTTTTAGCAAGGGAAATGTTATTTGTAGTCGTTAGATATGGGAATACTAATGTAGCTAAATTGTGTTTGAATTGATCACATGAATTAGTATTTTTCATGGGATTTTTTAATTGAAAATTTTAATGATCTTTTTCATGGGATTTTGATTCGGAAATCGTTTCTATTTGTCATGAATGGGGGCATTGTCTCATTTTATTTGTATTCTACAATAATTCCAACCCAAGTGCTGCAGTAGCCAGAGTTGCAGAACAGTGTTACATTAATAAAAGGTTTTTAATTATTGAGAGAGAGAGAGAGAGAGAGAGTTGGTGATTGTGTTGGGAGATGATGGCTGTGGTCTTGGGGAATTCGTCATGGTTTAGTTGTCTCTGTCATGACCGTGACGTATAACTAATCTTCCCTTATGGGCCTTTGCTCATCGGCCTACCTCTGTTGATCACAGTATCTAGATGGGACTTAACCTTCTTTTGGTGAGGTGTTACAAATCTTTGCGATAATTTTTCATGCCGGCGAACACTATTCAGTTCAAATAAAAAAAAAAGAAGTTGAATTAAATTTAACTTTATTTATTTGGTAATTTGATTTAGTTTGATTTACAAATTTTAGTATTTTAATTCTATTCAATTTTTAGATTTAAAATTTTAGATAAACTGAATCGAACCAAATTTTTACATCTCATGTTATTTTGTTTTATTTTTAAGATGAAAATTTATTTTTAAAATGATATTTTGACTTTTTTCTACTATTTTGTGTTTTCAAAAAATAATTTTAAAGAAATAATTTTATAATAAAAATTTAATAAATTTTATTCTAATTAAATGTAAAGAAATAAAAAAAAATAATGATATTCGGCCTTAAAACTCAAATTGAATCAAATCAAAATATTTCAATTTAATTTGGTGAAGTGTTAAATATTATTCATTTTGATTCAACTTATAAAATATACATTTTGATTTTTTTATTTTAATCAGTTCGATTTGATTTGAATCGAATGTCGACCCCTAACTTCTACCATAACATATGTGTCAATTCATATCGTATTTCAACTCTAACTTTATTTGTTTATGAAGTATATTACATTATATGATTTATATAGCTCGTTTAATTAATTATGTCATAATAAAAAAATATACATTTAATCTAAAACACATAAAAAATTAATTTTTAACTAAAAATTATCTATATATTAAAATAATAGAAACTAAATATTAAATCTAAGTAAATATAAGATAACACACACACACACAAATCTAAGTAAATATAAGATTCCACACACACACACACACATATATGTATATGTTAGTGCATTCATTACATGTTAATCCATTAACTCAATTATATAATCATGTCTATTGTAGATTAGTGGGTCAATCCATTTAATTTACTTTTTTACCATGTCATAAACGAGTGATTCAAATCTGTTTATATCAAACTCAAATCCGTTTAATTATGTGTCATGTCGTTTAATTGAATAATGTAAAAAATTATTAACCCTAATTATATATTATTATATAAAATTTAATAATTATTTATAATATTTTTATTTAAAATAAAAAATATTTTAAATAATAATAAAATTATATATGTTAATAAATTATTATTTAAATATCTAAAATCATATTGATATCATAATATTGTGTATAGTATTCATTGACTTTGTGATATGTAGATAATGGGATATCAAAATGTGTTTTTTTTTTTTTTTGCCACTGTCTCTCTTGACTTTTCCTTTTCTATGGATGGAGTTCAATAATTTCAAAATAAAAATTGGAATTTTAGTATGTTATAAATAAAATTTAAAGTGTTTTAGACTAACATAGTTTAAAAAAAAACAAATATTAACATGTCCATTTTTATAAAGTAAAAGACCCATCACAGAAATTTTTGGTCAAATCCATCACCTCATTAATTTCGCTCGAAGACTAAACACCATTGGGCTTGACACAGAACATGGAGTGGGCTCACTAAAATTCTGTAGTTCTTTTCTTCCTTTCTGTCTTGAGACATTTTTTGTTGAGTTCAACGACAATGTTGTGTTACCCATTTGTCTACGCTTGCATGGACAATAATGTATCAATGGTAGTTGTGAAGTGGTCCATCCCAAAGGTGAAGTAAATAGAGAGACCAATTTGCAAGGAGCCTCACTAAAGACTACCTACTTCTTTGGTTTATAAATTATGAGCCTAAGGGCTTGCATGAGAGTGAGTTAGAGAGAATAAATGAATGAAATGTAAATGAGATTAATGAGTTAATCTCGTTTATGAATTTTTTAGATGTAAATGGTGGTTAAAAATTTATATCCATTTACTTTCAAATGTCTATTTTTCTTAACTTTCAAATCAAGGGTTAAAGGATAAAATAAAAAGATTTTAATTCAATCTCATGCTTTTCCATTCCAATTCATTCCATACTTTTCCACTCTAAAAAAACTCTAATGCAATATTGCTGCGCCTATTTTACTACAAAGAATCTAAGTAAGGTTTAAGTATGTGTTTACTCCTTTTTCGTTAGAGAATGATTATGTACTTGGGCTTGGATGACAAGGAAGCGAAGGCCTAAACTTTGCTACTCGCATTTGTGTACTTGGACTTGGGTGTTGGCCATTGGATTGGATTGCTCTTTGTTATAAGTTATGAATTTTCTCCTAACATCTGTGGGCACATTCATTCTAAGATGTTTTTCAATTGGGTAAAGCCACATTTCACGGGAATTAGAATAAAGATTTTCTGGGCTTTGGGAAAGCTGCCCTCTTTCCCTTAACCTATGTCAATATTATTTAATTCTGTAATTTATAAAAGGAATTTTTCATTTTTCTTTTATGCTTCTTTTGCTAACATACTATTGATTGAATGTCTCAATCAATGTTTTTACAATTGAATTAATTAGCTAATCAATTTTTAATTTAATTGATTTGATTGATTTAATTAATTTAATTTAATAAAGCTTTTTTAAGAAAAATTCTAATATATAATATTTAAAGATTATACAACATGAAAAATAATGAAAAGATAATTTTAACATTTCAATTTCTAGTAAAATAATGTAATTTTTTAAAATTTTTTATAAATAATATACTTTAGATTGAATATATTTAATTTTATTTGAAATTTCAATCTTTTTTAATTTTGACTGATTTTAATAGATTATTTTTTTAATATTTAATTAAATTGAATTACTGATTGATTCTTAATTTTACTTGTGTTATTAGATTATAGCAGTCTTATTTGATTATAAAAACAATAATCTCACTTATAACACTGGAAATTCTTAATTTTAACTCCTGAAATTCTCCTAAAATTCTTCTTTCACTTACCATACCATAAAAGAGATGGAGAAGGTTGGATTAAATTTACTTTAAAATGACCCTTTTTTCTGGATATTATTGTTAATAAAAAAGGACTGTCCAACAAAAGCATGAGTTTTCCTTTGAATTTTGAATGAGAGGGTAAGGTATATGTATTTGTTATAGTTTCCTAAAAAAACATCCATATTGAAAGCATCAGCTAAGTAGACAATGCCAACACTTGCCTCCTTGAATTCGAAAGCATCTCCAACCACTTCCATGACTGTCCCATTTTTGATAAGTTCAAGGCAAAGGCTTTTCTCTATTTTCCAGCCTTTGCCTTCAAGTTTAAAACAGTTAGAGGTTTTTTTTTTTTTTTTTATTCTATCATTTTCAATGTGTATTTTCAAACTTTTTCGCACTGTTTTTAGATTTGGGTTTAAATTGCTTTTTTTTATAAGTTTTTTTTTGTAATTTTATGTTTTGATGTTAGATATTATCACATAATTTTTTTCTTTTTAATTATATAATTAATAAAATTATATTTAATTATTATATTATTTTTTATTTTAATATCTAATTTAATAATTCAATTTTAATATTATATATCATAAATTAAATAAATTATATATATTTAACTTGATTTTTATAAAAATGAAAATTTCAAAGAAAAGGAGAAATGAATAATTTTCATGTTTGAAATATACATAAAGAATTTAAAATTATTTAATTTAATTTAACTTTAAAATAATAATTTTACAAACCAAGTAATCATCTAGTTAAACTGTTTAAGTCAATATTTGAATTCACTAAGGCTATTTTAGGTATTATAAATTTATAAGTATAAAGATTAGTAACCCATTAGAATGAGATTAGTAAAAACATGAAGAAAGTAGGTTTTAGTTAAAACTTGTATTCATGGGTTAAGTAAATCAAATTCATTTTTTTGAATCAAACATAGGATTAGTGATTAATCTTATGACTTAGGTATGCAATCTAGCAAACCAAACGGATTGTTATAGTATAAAGCCGATATTTATCTTCTTCCAAGGCTAATGTAAAATTGCAGCTACGTGGGTTAAAGTAGAAAATGCAAATTGAATTGAAATTTTATTCATTTTCAATCATATCCATGTTGAGTTAACAAATAGCATATGGACACAAGAGGCTAACATCTTCTAAGCCAAAAATATATGATATATATGCACTTGAAAGATCCATAGCACTAGTTCATCTGACTGGAAGTCCATTTCAACAATGTCGTATTCAATATATTTTATCATTGATCAAATTGGTGAAATTCTGAAAACGTACGTGCTTAAGCTTCAAGGATAAGGCCAACCATGATTGCTTTCGCTTGTGGTGTTAAAAAACAAAAAAGCAATAAAAATAATCATCCTTCAAATCTCCATGTTTGAGTCTGGATGACTTTATCCAAGAAAAACAAAAAAAATTCTGCATGACCTTCTCGTGGTTAATAAAAAAAAATGAACTCATTAAATGATCCGTGTAAGCATAAATATAATATCTTTTAGCTAAAATGAGATGTATGCATATGCGTTGACAAGTTGGAGCTATATAATAATATTAAAGTTAATTCTTACTCCCTAGCATGAAACATGCAGATTATATAGAACAATTCTTGCAATCAGAGTCATTGGAAGATGATAGGTGGTAGATCATTTTGCAACTCTTTTGGGTATAACTATAACATAATAAAAGCTGGTGAGAAATCTTGAGTGGAATAAATCAAAACAATGCACATACTTATCAACTTATTGGACTTGGCATCAGATAAATATAACCAGTCTGGAAACAATATAGACGTAAATAAATTATCTAGTATATAATTCGAAAATAACCCTTGATCAAAATCTTATATTATAGATTCGTGTAACTGATGCCTGAGTGATGATGGGGGAAGAGAGGTATATGTACACAAGGCAAAGTCAATAACCAATTATTTTTGTTTATAAGTTCAAACTTAAATAATTCTTTGATATTTCTCAAGCAGTATATCTAACAATTCCACATGCATAAACAGCACATCATTGGAAGGTGTTTTCGAAAGAAAAAGAAAAAGAAGATGGGAATGGTAGGTGGCATTGCCAAAAGATGGAAATATCTGAGTGGCCATGATAATTGGAAGAACCTATAGGATCCTCTGGACATTGATCTCCGGCGATACTTATTTCACTATGGCGAAATGGCTCAAGCTACATACGATGCTTTCAACACCCAGAAGGCATCAAAATATGCAGGTAGCAGTCTATATGCCAAGACTGATTTTTTCTCCAAGATTGGCCTAGTGAATGGCAATCCCTATAAGTACTCCGTCACCAAATTTTTCTATGCAACATCACAAATTTAGCTTCCTGAGGCATTATCATCAAGCCTTTGTCGAGGGAGGCTTGGAGTAAAGAATCCAACTGGATGGGATATGTGGCGGTGGCTACCGATAAAGGGAAGGCCGTGTTGGGTCGGAGGGATATTGTGATTGATTGGAGAGGTACAGTCCAGACCTTGGAGTGGGTTAATGATTTGCAGTTTCTGCTCGTCCCGGCTTCGGATCTTCTTGGTGGTAAATCCGGTGATGATCCTAAGGTGCACCAAGGTTGGTACTCCGTCTACACGTCGGATGATTCCCGTTCGCCTTACAATAAGTCCAGTCCTAGAGACCAGGCAATTTGTCTAATCTAAATTCTATCAGTTATGGAGTGTTTGATTCATAGTGCAGGTGGACGACAAGGATAATTATATGTTTGATTGACAATATATAGAGGTATATCGTATTTATTAATGATTTTGATTCGTTGTTACATATGATTAGGTTCTTCGTGAGGTAAGGAGACTTGTGGAGCAATTCTAGAATGAAGAAATCAGCATAACAGTATGCGGGCATAGATTAGGAGCCGCACTAGCAACTTTGAATGCAGTAGATATAGTTGCCAATGAATTTAACAAATCCTGTCCTATCACAGCGATTGTGTTTGCCAGTCCCTGAGTCGGTGATTCAGGCTTCAAGAAGGTAGTCTCCGGGTGTAAAGATCTTCGAGTTTTACGGGTTCGAAATGCCCTGGACATTGTTCCTAATTATCCATTGATAGGATACGCAGATGTTGGACAAGATTTGGAAATTGATACTACAAATTCTAAGTACCTCAAGTGTCCTGGAAACGTTTCTAGTTGGCATAATTTGGAGGCTTGCGTGCATGGAGTTGCAGGAACACAAGGGTCTAAAGGAGGGTTCAACTTCGAAGTTAAACGTGATATTGCTCGGGTTAACAAAACGTTAGATGGTTTAAAGGATGAGTATCTTGTACCATTTTCATGGCGGATTCAGAAGAACAAAGGCATGGTGCAGCAACCGGATGGTTCTTGGAAGTTGATGGATCGTGAAGAAGATGTTCCTGATATGTAGTTATTAATTAATAATCACTTAAACTTGAGAGGTGAAATTATGTGCGTCTTTAATTCAGGGGTATTAGGATTTTCTTCAAAATTATGAAATTCTGAATTTAAAATCTTGTTCTAATTAAATTAACTTAAACAAAAAATTGTGTGCAAGTTGAACTATCATTTTTCTTTGTTGTGTCAAATCATAGTCGGAATCGGATTAGAATTTGGTTGGTTAGAAAAGCTGATATGATTGAGTGAACTTGATAAAAAAGTATTAGCTGAATATATTGTGCATTGCAATTAATGCATTAGTTTCCTGATGGATCAATAATTTGCTTCTCTTTGCTGTATTAGATCTGGATGAGAATTCAATGTCTGTATTGAATAAAAGAAGGCATTTTAAAATTTAAGTTTTTTAAAATTCGTGATTTAGTATAAACAATAAAAAATTATTTCAAAATTAATTTCTGAAAATATCTTTAATTTAATGTGAAAGGAATTAAAACACCAATTAATATCATTCATTTAACAATAGCAAATAATAAAAAAAGCTTTCTTTCTATGCAGTGTCTTTCCTCTCTCTCCGAGATTCGGGTATTGATGATGGTTTTCTTCGCCTTCTTTTCTCATTTTATGTATATATTTTAGTTTTCTTTTATGTTATTTGTGTGTTGTTAGGGATGATTTTGGTCAGAAACTCCTTCACGAAGAGTTGAGTTTCCTTTGTTTTTGGGATTTTTGCTGTATGTGAAATTCATACCATTCTATGCCATCTCGTGTTTAGCTTGCTTCACAATTTAGACAATAACTATCTATGTGCTGGTGGAGAGGAATTTCTCTGTGGAGAGCAGGAGTCTTCCCATCTAGATGTTTTGGCTATTTCAGGTTATGGAGATCTATTATTTAGACCAACTCTGACAAATTATACTTGTATAAGAGTTGATTTCTTCAAGCATCATTCTACACAATGGATATGTCGCTTCCATGCATTTAGATTGACGTTGCAAATAGAATTGCTGGAGAAATTCTTCAAAATTATGCTTTTGCATGTGGGAATTTTTATTGTTCACATATTACTGAATTCAATCTCAAATAAGCAAATCTTAAAGATTTTTAGTCATCTATACTATATTTTAGGCTCAGTTTCCTTTTAATCAATATATCATATTTTTAACCAAAAAAATATCATTCATTTTAAGAATATATATATATATATAAGAAGAGAAACATTCATCAACTCTACAACCATAAAAATCTTGTTTTCAAAATACAACAAATAGAAATAAAATAATTATTTTGTACACATGTTAGAGCGAAATAAATAACTATATTTATGCCATGAAATGTTTTATTTTCATTAATGAAGTTTTCCATGTAATAAAATTTTGAAATATCTAATCTAAAATACAAATTAATGTTTTATATATACGATTTGAATACAAGTT